>JAHSUH010000419.1:0-250000 GCA_025388415.1 Cynanchum wilfordii
CTATAATTTACCTTAACATCATGTTCTTTAAATTCGTCTTATACCCTTTTGTGATATTTAATCTTATTTGCTATAATTTTAATTGTTTGTGAGATTTTTTAATGTTGTATTTTTTTTTTAAAAAAAAATATTTTGATAAAAAAGAAAAGAAGATATGACCAAAAAACACTTAAACTTGATATTTAGGTTTTTAATGTCACCGTGAAATAAATTCTAAATGATAACTTCAAAGCAAAACAAGTCAAATAAAATAATTTAACTACACAATCAATTCCAAGTAATATATCAAAACAACATGAGTAAAATAATTAAACTATATTAATTACCTTGCAAGTATAAAACAATTGAACAAAATTAAATAAGTTCAAAGAGGGCAAATTGGAAAATTTGATCTTAATTTATATAATTTTTGTAATTTCATCTCTATTTTAAAATTTTTGTATATGATATCAAAGATATTATATCATACATTTATTAAATTTATATTTCATAAATGTATTATTGAGGATGATATCCCAAAAATTATATAAGTTAAGGATAAAATTTATCAAATTATTAAGTTAATGGATGAAATAGTACAAAAAAATAAAATATGAATGAAATCACAAAAATTATATAAATTAAGGGACCAAATTTTCAATTTGCCTTCAAAGTGAGAACTCAAATTTCTTGTGCCAAGATAGCTTAATTCCACAAAATAACCTCCAAGTGATAATTCAAAAGAAGAATCATATAAAAAAATTTAAACGACATAAAATAAATTTCAAGTGATAACTTGAAGCAAAATAAGTCAAGAAAACAACTTAACTACATAAAAAAAAAAAAAAAAGAAATCAAATGATAGGTCAAAGCAAAGTGAAAGTAAAATAATTTTAACACCTAAGTTAGACAAATTGACTAAAATAACTTACTCTAAGTGACAACTTGAAACAAAGTGAGTCAAATAAAATAATTTAACCAAATGAATTAAGCTCCAAATAATAATTTGAAGCAAGAAAAGTTAATTAACCTATCTAGTTTAACTAAAATAACCTACAAATGATAACTCAAAAGTAAAATTAGTCAAGTAAAATAACTTAGACTATATAAAGTAAATTTCAAGTGATAACTCGAAACAAAACAAGTAAAATAACTTAACTTAACTATATAAATAAACTCGAAGCAATAACTTAAAGTAAGACCAGTCAAGAAAAATGAATTGATTACGTAAGATAAGTTCAAAGTAATAATGAATAAGTTTAAATGAAGAATAGTTCAAAAAAATTCACTTTGCTTAATAATGAATAAATAAATTCATATGATATTAGAAACAATCAATAAAAGCAAAATAGAGCATGGAACTTGAACACAAAATTTATAAAATGAAACTAGAAAATGCTCCAATAGCAGAATTATAATATAGGGATTGGGGTTCATTGGGAAATTGAGGTAGAATCCTGCATGCAACATTCCCATGTCACCTCATTTGCAAACATCAAATAAAGGATGTGTATGTCAATTAAAATTGATGTAGAATCCTGCATGCAATATTTTTGCACCAAGAAAGTATAATATTTTAGGTAAGATTGGTTTCTTTAGACACAATTTTAGTTCATTTAAAAGTCATAAAACCATAGACACACAGTCCAGTAAAAAGAGCACAAGTCATTTTTCTTCAATTAAATAAAACAAGTAATACCTAAAATCAGAAGCATAAAATCTCATACAAATAAGAAGCCTCAAAACCAGTATTTGCATAGCAAACCTTGATCCTATGGCTACCAAATATTGGTGTCCTTTTCTACAGATTTTGAATGAGTATAAATGAAGAATTCAATTCCTCAACCACCATTGTCAATGGTTGGCAACAACCATTGTTGAATTATTGTGTCCAGCTCCCATTGTCAATGGTTGGTAGCAACCATTGTTGAAAAGAAAAGGAGCCATCAATGGTGAATTATGGAGATCTTGTTCACACACCATTTTGGTCCTATAAATAGAGAGGCTTCTCAAGCTTTTCTATCATCAAAAACTCTCAAAAACTCACATACATATCACTCTAGGATATTACACAACTCTTTCTTGATTGTGTTTTTGATGATAGAAAAGCTTGAGAAGCCTCTCTATTTATAGGACCAAAATGGTGTGTGAACAAGATCTCCATAATTCACCATTGATGGCCCTTTTCTTTTCAACAATGGTTGCTATCAACCATTGACAATGGGAGTTGGACACAATAATTCAACAATGGTTGCCGCCAACCATTGACAATGGTGGTTGAGGAATTGAACTCTTCAATTTGCTTGTAGATGGATATGTCCCGGAAATTGAATTCTTCAATTCTCCCCTTCCGGGCATATTCGGAACAAGCATCCCGATTATGTCTCTGCATAGCTCTAGCTTTTCTCGTGTTACCACCTTTGTCAGCATGCCCGATGGATTCTCTTTTGTGTTGATCTTCACTAGTCTCAACAGTTGTTGATCAATCGTCTCGCGTATCCAGTGATACCGAACATCAATATGCTTTGTACGAGAATGGTACATGGAGTTCTTGCTCAGGTCTAGAGCACTCTGATTGTCACAATGTACCTTGTACTCTTTCTGCTGGATCCCAAGTTCTTGGAGATAACGCTTTAGCCACAACATTTCCTTACCCGCCGCAAGACAACAATGTAATGTATTCCTTCGTTGTAGATAAAGCGATACACTTCGCAATCTTGATTGCCAAGAAACGGCTCCCCGACAAAAGTGTAGATATATCCTGAAGTAGACTTTCTACTATCGGTATCCCCTGCCATATCAGCATCTGTATAGCCTTCCAAGACTGGATCATCACCTCCGTAGCAAAGACATAACTTCATGGTACCTTTCAAGTACCTTAGAATCCATTTGATTGCCTCCCAATGCTCCTTCTCGGGGTTAGAGAGAAAACGACTCACTGTACCCACTGCATGAGCAATATCCGATCGTGTGCATACCATGGCATACATCGGACTTCCAACTGCTGAAGAGTAGGGCACCGCTGACATCTCCCCGATCTCTTCCTTGGATGTGGGACATGTTCTTTTGCTTAGCTTGAAGTGATTCGCAAGTGGAACACTAACGGGTTTGGCATCATTCATGTTGAATCCGGTAAGTACCCGTTCAATGTACTTCTCTTGCGATAGCCATAACTTGTGATTCTTCCTGTCTCGAGTGATTTGCATTCCAAGAATCTGTTGAGCCGGTCCTAAGTCTTTCATGTCAAAAGACTTAGAAAGTTCTTTCTTTAGTTCGTTTATCTTCATCACATCTTTTCCAACGATCAACATGTCGTCTACATATAGTAGAAGAGCAATGAAGGTACCATCTTGAAGTCTCTTGATGTATACACACTCATCTGCAGTTGTCTTCTTGTAGCCTTGACTCTTCATGCATGAATCAAACTTCTTATTCCACTGCCTTGGTGCCTGTTTCAGACCATACAAACTTTTAGATAGCTTGCACACGAGGTTAGTATTTGAAACCTCAAAACCTTCTGGCTGTTGCATATAGATTTCCTCTTCCAAATCTCCATGAAGAAATGCTGTCTTCACGTCCATCTGTTCCAGCTCCAAGTTCATACTAGCTGCCAAGCCAAGTATAACTCGGATTGAAGTCATCTTGACAACTGGTGCAAAGATTTCATCAAAGTCAATTCCTTTCTTCTGCTGGAACCCTTTGACAACCAATCGAGCTTTGTGTTTCACCACTTGTCCGCTTGCATCCATCTTTAGCTTGAACACCCATTTGTTTCTCAGTACCTTCTTCCCTTTAGGAAGTTCTACATTCTCATAAGTTTGATTTTTTCCCGAGAGATTCTAACTCATCATGCATTGCTATCAACCATTTTTCTTTATCCTTATGAGACATAGCTTCTTGAAAACTCTCTGGTTCTCCATCTTCAGTCAACAAAAGGTATTCAGACGATGCGTACCTTTTTGATGGTATACGGCCTCGTTCGGATCTACGAACAGTTGAAACCATCTCGGAAGAGCTACCATCATCTGTGTCCGGCGAGGTGTGATGTGGCTCCCCTTGCTCTTCACTCTCTTCTATCTCCTCTTCTTCTGCTTCTGAGTTTTCTTTTAGCACTCCGTCATTGTTTCTCAAGAACAATTCCGATGCTACATCCGAAACTTGAGCACCCCCATTTGACTTCCGAGACATTGTGGATTTTTCAATGTCTTCTATTGTCAAATTTTCATGGAACACAACGTCCCTGCTCCCGATCACCTTTTCTCCTTAAGATCCCATAACCTGTATCCAAACTCTTCATTTCCATAGTCAATGAAAATGCATGGGATAGTCCGAGCTCTTTGGATACATGTGCATATGATGAGCAACCAAATACTCTAAGATGTGAGTATGTAGGATCCTTACCTGTCCATAGTCTTTCTGGAACTTCAAAATTTAGTGGTACTGAAGGTGATCGGTTCTTTGAGATAACATGCGCAGTGTTGATCGCTTCTCCCCAAAATTGCTTTGGAAGTTTAGCCATATTCAACATGCTCTGGACACGCTCCAAGATAGTTCGGTTCATTCTTTCAGCAACACCATTGTGTTGAGGAGTGCGTGGTACTGACTTCTCATGTCGAATGCCATATGCTCTACAATATGCATCGAACGCCTTAGAAGTATACTCTCCTCCATTATCGGACCGGATACATTTCCATCTTCTTTCCGGTTTCACGTTCCACCATGATGTGAAATGACTTGAAGCACTCGAACACCTGGTCCTTCGTCTTTAGGAAATACACCCACACTTTCCGAGATGCATCATCAATGAAAGTCGGAAAATATCCGCTTTCCCCCGAGTGATTCGACCTCCATGGGACCGCAAACATCAGAGTGTACCATTCTCAACAACTCCGATCTTTTTGTTGAAGTGAAATTAAATGAGACTCTATGTTGTTTACCAAATAAACAATGATTGCAAGGACCCAGTGCAACATTCTTGTCAACAATGATAAACTTCTTCTTGATTAAGGTAGTCAACCCTTTCTCACCCATGTGGCCGAGTCTCTGGTGCCATAGATCCTGAGAAGGTTCCTCTACAATATTGAGGTTATCTGTACAAATCTTCAAATGAGTTTTGTACAATGTGCCACAAACATGTCCTCGAGCAATTTGTAAAACACCCTTTGACAGTTTCCATGTGCCCTTGCTAAAATGGTTTTCATACTCTTGTTTGTCAAGAGATACAACCGAAAGGAGATTGAGCCGAAGATCCGGCACATGTCCGACATCTTTCAAAGTGATTGTGCTCCCAATACCTGTCTTTATTTAGATATCAACAATTCCGACTATTCCGGATGAACTGGAATTACCCATCTTCACAGCTCCAAAGTCTCCAACTTTGTATGTTATGAAGTAGTACCTGTGAGGAGTTACATGGTAGGATGCCGCAGTATCTACCACCCATTCGGTGTCCCATTTTGGTCCTATAAATGGGGAGGCTTCTCAAGCTTTTCTATCATTAAAAACACAATCAAGAAAGAGTTGTGTAATATCCTAGAGTGATATGTATGTGAGTTTTTGAAAGTTTTTTTTTAGAGCTTGTATAAGTCTCTTCCTTTTATTCTTGAAAGTAATAGAAGTATTTTTCTCTCATATTAACTCCTCAACGATCCTTTTTATTCCCAACAATAAAGGGGCTCAAACAGGGTAGCCCTCACATTTTTCATCTTGTGGTAATTTTGCCATGCAGTTAACAAACATAAAGCTAACATGCGGTTAACAAGCAATTGTATAAGCTTAACTATAAATAAAATAAGTTTTTTGTGATAATCCGAAGCAAGGAGAATCAAGTAAAATGACTCAAAGTATGTTAACTACATGGATATGTTCCAAATGATGACTTGAAACAAAGTGGGTCAAATAAAATAATTTCAAAACAAGTGAAGTTAAGTAAAATAACTCAACTATATAAAATGAACTCCAAAAGTCATAACACTCAAAACAAGTTCTAAGTGACAAATCAAAACAAGGAGAGTCAAGTAAAATAACTTAAACTCCAATGAATAAAAATATCTCAACTACATCAAATAAGCTACAAATGATGATTTCAAGCAAAGAAAGTCAAAAGTATAATACTCAACTCCATGAAATAAGCACCAATTGATAACTTGAAGTAAGTAAAATAAAATAATTTTCATGTAATAGCTTGAAAAAAGGAAGTAAAATAACTCAACTACATAAATTAAGCTACAATTAACAACTCAAAGCAAGACTAGACAAGTAAAATACTTTACCTACATAAACTAAGTTATAAATGATAACTTCAAGCAAAGTTAGTCAAGTAAAATAATTAATTACATAAAATAATCTCCAATTGATAAATCGAAGAGAGTAAAATAAAATAAGTTCCAAGTGAGCAAAACAAAGAGTCAAGTAAAATAACTTAACTACACAAATTAAAAGACAAATCAAGTAATCTTACCTACATAAACTAAGCTACAAGTTAAGTTAAACTACAAGTGATAACTCCAAGCAAACTTAGTCAAGCAAAATAATCTACATAAAATAAAACTCCAATTGATAAATCGGAGTAAGTAAAATAAAATAAGTTCAAGTAATAACTTGAAAAAAGGCGAGTTAAGAAAAATATTTTACCTACATAAACTAAGCTACAAGTGATAACTTCAAGCAAAGTTAATCAAGTAAAATAATCAATTAAATAAAATAAGCACCAATTGATAACTCAAAATAAGTAAAATAAAATAAAATAAGTTTCAAGTGACAACTCGAAAAAAGATGAGTCAAGTAAAATAACTCAACAACACAAATTAAGCTCAAATTAATAACTCAAAGCAAGACGAGCCAAATAAAATATCTTACCTGCATTTTATTTAATAAGTTACAAGTGATAACTCCAAACAAATTTAATAAAGTAAAATAACTCAACTACATAAAATAAACTCCAATTGATAACTCAAAACAAGCAAAATAAAATAATTTTCAAGTGATAACTCAAAAAAAAAAAAAAAGTCAAGTAAATAACTCAACAATATAAATTAAGCTTCAATTAATAACTCATTGCAAGACGAGTCAAGTAAAATATCTAACCTACATAAAATAAAGAACTCCAAACAAAGTTAGTAAAGTAAAAGAACTCAACTACATAAAATAAGCTTCAATTGGTAATTTGAAGCAACTAAAATAAATAATTTTTAAGTGATAACTTGAGAAAAGGTGAGTCAAGTAAAATAATTCAATAACATAAATTATAAATTAAGCTACAATTAATAACTCAAAACAAGATAAGTCAAGTAATATATTTTATCTACATAAAACTAACCCACGAGTAATAGCTCCAAAGTTAGTCAAGAAAAGTAATCAACTAAAAAAAAAAAAACTCCAATTAATAACTCAAGCAAGTAAAATAAAATAAATAATTCAAAGAAATGCAAGTCAAGTAAAATAAATCAACAACATAAATTTAAGCTCCAATTAATAACTTGACCAAGATGAGTCAAGTAAAATATCTTACCTACATAAAATAAGCTACGAGTCACTCTAAACAAAGTTAGGCCCTAGTAAAACAACCAACTACATAAAATAAGCTCCAATTGGTAATTTGAAGAAAATAAAATAAAATGAGTTCCAAGTAATAATTTGAAAAAAAACGAGTCAAATAAAATAACACAACAACATTTATTAAGCTCCAATGAATAACTCAAAGTAAGACGAGACAAGTAAAATATCTTACCTACATAAAAACAAGTAATACTCTAAGCAAAGTTAGTAAGTAAAATAACTTGACTACATGAAATAAACTCCAATTGATAACTTGAAGCAAGTAAAATTAAATAAGTCTCAAGTGATAACTCAAAACAAGTAAAATAACTTAACTTTATAAAATAAGGTCAAAATGATAACTCGAAGCAAGTCAAATAAATAAATAACTTAATTAAACAAAATAAGTTACAAGTAATACCACAAACAAAGGCAAATCAAGTAAAGAAGATGAAAAACTAATAGCTTACTGTTGTATGGTCGAGAAGGCAGCCCACTAGATAGAAAATGTCGCTGCAAAAGAAATGGGAAAGATGAAGAAAAGAAATTCATCAATAATGATTTTAAAGATAATTAAAATAATAAACTCTAAATATACATGTAAATGTAAAATATATTGAAGAAGGGAAAAATTAGGTTTTATAGAAGAGAAACGCCATGGCTGGATTTACAGCTGAAGTTGATGACAATTCGAGGAATTTCAGCAACAGCCCCAGAAACAATAAACCTAGTAAAAAATGAATTAAAATTTTAATTAAAGAAAGAAAGAGTCTCTCACTTTCCCCAAATCCTTTGTTACTCATAGGTGCAGAGGACTCACTCAGTACCTCGATCATTTATAACCTAACTACATAAAACAACTCTAAATGATAATTTGAAAGCAAGTAAAACATTTTAACAACATTTTAACATTTTAACTTGAAGTAAGACGAAATTGATACCAAGTAAAATAAATAAATTCATCTTATATCAAAGCTGCATCGTTCTCCCTTTATTGGAAACCATCAATAAAAGAAAAACAGAGCATGAAACTTGAAGATAGATTTTTTATAAACTGAAATTAGAAAATGCTGCAATTGCAACACCACAAATTATAAAACAGAAGGGTTTGGGAAATTGATGAATCATCCCTACATGCAACATCCCCAATGTCACCTCAATTTGAACACATCAAGCACGAAAAAGTCTTAACAGAATCTAAAGGAATGCATTTTTTGAGCTTAACAGAATCTAAAATTTGTGCATCAAGAAAGTATAATATTTTAGATACCACTAGATTCTCTAGAAAGAAATTCAGACAATTTTGGTTCAGTTAAAAAAAAAAAGCACATGTCATTTTTCTTCAATTAAATAAAGCAAGTAATTCCTCGAAAATGTCAGCATGAAACATGCATATTTCATGTGGAAAAACAATGAACTAAATATTTTTTTTTTAAAAAAAAGGTATTAAATTAATATAAAATTTAGATTAAAAATTAATATTTTTAAAATATCAAAATAAAATTAAACTCTAGAAGAAAAATAAAGATTTAAAATACGTCCCATGGTTTTTATTCAATAAAACAATTTTTTCAAAAAAAAATTAAGGATACAAAAATGACAAAGTTAAGTTTTTAAAAAAATAGTTTTAACTAATATAGAATTTGGATATAAAAATTTAATATTCTTAAAATATCAAAATAAAATTAAAATTTTGAAGGAGAAATAAAAAATTTTTAAAATAGTTCACTCTCATAAAGAGAAAAAATGATGATACTTTTATTTAATAAACTAAATTAAAATTTTTGTGGGATATAAAATAATGAAATTAATATTAAAAATAAATTGTTTGAAACTAAGAAAATATATATAAATTATCAAAAATAAAATTTACAAATAAAAATTTCATATTCCCAATAGAAAAGAGCAGTTCCCTATTTTATAAAAAATTTCATAGTTTAGTCATAAAACTTTTTAATCCTCATTTTACACAATAATCCTTCTATCAATACCGTTATATTTTTTGTCAAAATAGACCACATGAAAACATAACGAATTCTAGAGAGACAAAAAAAAGACTTTCATTTTTCCTTTCCCACAAAATGAAACGGAACGGTAATACCCAAAATTAATTGGTTCCGCACGATTCCACCACGACTTCCCCATCATTTTCAATTTTGTCACTCTAAAATTTGTTCCATCCTTACCGTCCTTCCATCTATAAGGTTCTATTTTTTATCAAAATAGATCACATGAAAACATGACTAATTCTAGAGAGGCAAAAAAAGTCTTTCATTTTTCCTTTTCCCACAAAATGGAACGGAACAGTAATGCCAAAAATTAATTGGTTCCGCACGTTCCACTACGATTTTCTCCAACATTTTCAAGCTCTTTTTCGTCTCTCTAAAATTTGTCATGTGGTGATAAATTTTGACAAATAAAATGAGGATTAAATGGTATAATAAATTTATATAAGAACTAAGTTATAAATTTTTTAATATAATAGGGACAAAATTGGCCAATATTCCTCCAATCCCCTAAATATTGAAATAAAATTAAAATTTAAGAGAAGAAATAAAGATGTAAAAAATAGTTCACTTGAAAGTGAAAAAATATAATTTCTATTCAATAAAAATAATAATAATAAATTATTAGATATAAAAGGATGAAGTTAAGATTAGAAAAATAAATAGTTAAAAACTAACATAAAATTTGGATATAAAAGTTTAATATTTCTTTTAAAAAAAACCGAAGTAAAAATAAATTTTAGAAATAATAAAGAGTTCAAAAATAGTTTCCTTGAAAAAGAAAAATTATGAAAAAATAAAAAATGATGAAGTTATATAAAATTTAATATTCCAAATAGAAAAAATAGTTCCCTATTTTACTAAAAATTTTATAATTTAATCTCGATATAAAAATTTTAAACTATTTAATCCTCGATCTTTCCATCCATTTTTTGTCAAAATAGATCACATGAAAATGTGACCAATTCTAGAGGGGCGAAAAAAGACTTTCATTTTTCCTTTCCCACAAAATAGAACGGAACGATAATGCCCAAAATTAATTGGTTCCGCACGTTCCACCACGACTTTTCCATCATTTTTAAGCCCTTTTTCGCCTCTTCTCTAAAATTTTCCATGTGATAAATTTTGACAAAATTTTAAAATGAGGATTAAATGGTGTAAAAAGTTTATATAGGGACTAAGCTATAAATTTTTAATAGAATAAGGACCAAATTGGCCAAATAAAAATATAAAAAATAGTTCTACTTGAAAATGAGAAAATATAATTTTTATTCAATAAAAAAAATTTTAAAAAAATTATTAGATATAAAATGATGAAGTTAAAGATTAAAAAATAAATAGTTTAAAAACTAATATTAAAATTTGGATATAAAAGTTTAATATTTTTAAAAAAACGTAATAAAAATAAATTTTGGAAGAAATAAAGATTTCAAAAATAGTTCCTTTTGAAAATGAAAATTTATGATTTTCACAGAATTTAATATATGAAGTTATAAATGGTAATTTCACAGAATTCAACACCACTACAAATTCAAAAAGCAGTCAAACTAACTCAACAAATTGAGAAAATAAATAAATAAACAACTTAATCAGAATTTCTAAAAAACAAAACAACTTAATAAAAAATTCATCAAACATATATGTTACTAAAAAATAAACATAGTATAAAAGATTATGAACACAAACATTCAATTCTACCAAAAGATAAAGAAGATGAGATGGTGAAGAAAAGTACTTGATTGTCGTACGCAGAATAGTTGTCTTTGCTGAATAAAAGAAGACCGGAAAAGAAGATGGAAAATTAAGTGCTTACTGTTGAAGGTTCGAGAAGGCAACCCATTATAGATTGAACATGTTGTAGCCTGCAGAAGTAAAGGGAAAGGCAGACGAAGAAAAGAGATACATCAATATTTATTTTAAAGATAATTAAGATAATAAGTTCTATCTATATATATATATATATATATATATATATTGTGTGTGTGTGTGTGTGTGTGTAAATGTAATATCATGAAGACGGAAAAAAAAAATTAGGTTTCACAAAGGGAAAGGCCATGGATGGATTGAAATTTAATGCGAAAGTTGGTGATAATTTCAGGGATTTCCACGACAGCCCAACAGAAACAATAAACCAAATAAAAAATTAATTTAATTTTAATCAAAGAAAGAAACAGTCCCTCACTTCCCCCAACTTCCCTATTACTTACCGGAAAAGGGCTCACTCAATACAACTCAGTGCATCGATCATTATATATATATATGCATCAAGATAACATTATTTCAGAAAATTCATGCGGACATTAATTCTTGGATTTTTGAACACCATATTCAAAATCTTGACGGGTTTTCTATAGTGAAAGTGAAGAAAAAGAAAAGAAAAGAAAAAAAAAAAGAGGTAAGGCTAAGTACTTACTTGCGTAGTGCCGGACATATAAACTGCCCTTGAATTGAAGGAAGTCAGTAGCAGCCGAACATATCAACGAAACTTCCGTCAAGACCGATAGAGGAATCGCAGAAAAGATTCGAAATCCAAAATGATTTTTAGAGAAATTTTGGAATTCGCAGGGAGAAAGGTCGATCGCAATTGCGCCCTAGCCGTGCAGAGAAAGGGAAAAGGAGAATGAAGAAAGAGAAGTTTGAATACTAATTATAAGCATGTTTATCGACTCTCCAACGGTAATAAAACCGCTCCGAAACAGCTGTTTTGTTTCATTTTAGGTAAGTAATATATATTCGCTTAGAAAAAAAGGAATGTGGAATTTAAATTTTAAATAGAAAAATATTTTGATAGTTTTTGTAGTGTTTTGAAGATATGTGTTGAAATTATAAAATAAACTAATAATACAAAATGAAATGATATTTCTTTAAATAACTATTAATTACATTACAAATTTATTATCAGATTATAAATTTTATTATTTATGAAAATAAATAAATAAATTTTTTACATAAATGAGAGTTAAAACCAATTGTTGGTAGACTCCTTTGATAAAAAATATTATTATTTTAATTATAATAATTTCATCTATGACTAATTATGTTGTTATATATTAGAAGTCAAAGGGAGAATTTTATTTTTTTATTTTTTTAAAAAGTTTTTATTTCTCTCCACACAAAAGAATCTTAGCAGAAGGATAAAGCTGAGCCAACCAACCAAAGGTTCAGTGATTAGCCAATCGCCGTCAGCCTCGTCTCTCTCTCTCTCTCTCTCTCTCTCTCTCTCTCTCTCTCTCTCTCTCTAAAGCTCTATCTCAAATCCGAGGTTTCTTTTCTTCTTTTTTTTTTTTTTATTTCTCATCTCGCAAAATTTCATCTTTTGCTCATGTAAGAAAACTGAGCAAATATTATCTTCTTATGGCGACAATTCGTACTCAATCGCCTTGCAGAACTTTTTAGTATTAAAGAATTAATTGATGGAGTGGCGCGTGCAACGAAGGCTTTCTGTTCTCTCTTCCCACCTACGTTCTGTGACTGATTCTTCGGAGGAATCCAAATTCTTATTGGGTGTTTCCGCTTCTAATCGTGCTTCTGATATTGGAGTAAACCGGGAAAATGAATGTGTATTTTGCAAGATTGTTAGGGGCCAAGCTCCGGCATTGAAGGTAGAAGTTTGAATTTCTTATTTTTAAGCCCTATTGGTTTTTTTTTCGAATTTTTTTATCTTCTGCTACTCCCCACAAGTATTTCAGTTGCTTGGATTTTAGTTTTACTCAAAATCAGGAAAATAATCAATTTTGTGTTTGTCTAATAATTTAGCTTTGCTTGGTTTCTTGAGTTCCTTTTAATGGGCTACTTATTGTTGCTTTCGTTTCTCTAGAACTTAATTCGCTCATTTAAACGAATTTATTCAAAGTTGCTTTCTTGGGACATTGCAAATGCAAACGATGGAGTTAAGATAGCTCTGCCTGTAGAATCTTTTGGACTAGGAAGTATTATCCTGCGATATTTTTCATTAGCTGGTCATAGGGCTGGTCGAGGTCACAAGGAAATTAATGTATTGGTTGGTCTTTATCTATTCATGATTCTTTAAGGAAATACTCTCATAAATTTTGTATCAAATAGAACACCATGAAAGAAAAAGCATTAGCATTGGGAAATTTATATCAGTTAAAGCAGTGTCAGAGTTCAGGGAGAGCTGAGAGGTGGTTGTTACTTCGAATTTTCACTGCAGCTCAGTAGGCTGCCAAGGGGAAATACCACCTGTATGGCCTATCAGTTTGTTAATGGTCTAATTATACGAAAAAATTCATTACAAAGGTGTCATGGCACATTTAACTTATATAAGATGGTATGCTACTTCACCTTATTCACTCAATGGTACTAGTGGCATTTAGTTTAGTGTTACAACTTGTATCCTAATATTTTTCTGATTTCAGCAACTTTAATGAAATATGCAGTGTTTTCTTCATAAATAAGTCTTGTAAATCCTCTATGATTAAGAAATTATATGGTTTCTCCTGATTCTTACATAATTCATTAGGTTTGAGTATATATTAAGATTGCTGTCTCTTGCAACGTTTTATCTATGGACCCTTTTTGGTTTCCTTTCATGCATTTTCTTCATATATATGGGGTTTTAATGTGGGGTTGGTTTGTGAATAAGGTGTTATGTTTCAGTGCTCTAAACTTATTTGACCTTGGTTTGGGCCACAGGTCTATGAAGACAATATGTGCCTCTGCATTTTGGACTCAAATCCTGTGAGCCATGGGTAAGGTATCATGGGTAAGGTGGTCTTATGTTTCATTTGTGTGAAGTTTTCTTTCAGGTCAAATCAAGATTTCCTAGAGACATCCATCAATAGTCGAAAACCTCAGGAACGAGCATGAATGGAACCAAGATTTGATTGCAAAACTTTCCCCAGTTTGTTTTTCTTTATTATGTTAATAAGTTCACTTCAAAAAGGGGAGAAAAAAAAAGATCTTTCTTCTGCATTGTGTAGTTAATTTGTTCTCTAATCTGCCTGAACTTATGAATTGAAATCATGCCTTGGCTCTTCCTTTACCATGACTGTATAAGGTTACGCTGTTTTTTGTGGATACCAATGAAAGTTTGCTCTAATATTCAGTTTTCTGGATTCGCTTAGACATCATGCATGACATAGGTGGAGTTGTCTAAACTTGTTTATACTAATGAATCAATTAATGTCTGGATGCTTATGGTTTTTCCTCCATCTCATATATCGTCTGTCTCAATAGAATTTAATAGAACAAAGTAAAGCTTGATAATCTCAGATTTCAGGGTTTAAATGTAAACTCATCTTATACCTGATTTGGTATTTGGAGGAAGACAATTTCACCTTTACGCTTTTGCATGCACTTCTTTTGCCCTCCTATTTCTTATTTTCTGGATCCTTTACTTTGATCCAACTTTTTAAATTTTCTTTTCCAGGCACTCACTTATCATCCCAAAATGTCATTTTTCTACTCTTGAAGCAACTCCTCCAGCAGTAAGTAGCTCCTACGAATGTCATATTTTTGTTGCTTAACTCTTATATTTATTATCAATGCATCTACCGATGGATATTCATCAATTATGCGAATCTAGATTATATGGTTAACTGTAGCGTCATCTTTCTCTCTGGGGGTAGGGGGTACAGTGATGTGTTTTGGTTGGGGTGTCATTCTTGAAATGATCATCAAATTTTCTAGTACAATTACAGTCCTTTGAAACCTGCAAATGGTAAAATTTGAGGAATTTTATGTCTTCCTCTTTTTGTAGTTTTACTGGCGTGCTATGTTCAAATAACAATAGCATCTAGCTAGATTGTAAAAACACTTTGCATTCTTTTCTTGGGTTTGTCACTTGCAGTGTCATTTCATATCCATTTATTTGTTTAACAATTTGATTGTTCATGAAGGTTGTTGCTGCAATGTGTTCCAAAGTCCCCTTAATTAGCAAGGCTGTCATGGAAGCTACTGGCTGTGGTATGTATTCATGGGATTTAGTTATTTTTAAGCTGCACAGCTTCTCCTTTTTCACTGTTTTTTTGGAGACATTGAGAATAGTTTTTGAGGATTCTAGCTTCCTGCTTAACCCCTTGAATTAATCAATTAAAAGAGAATGGTAGTAATTGATTCCTGCTTCATGTTTGGCATTTTCCTATGTATAGCTCATGCATTGTTATTAATAAGTTAATGTGTATGTTGGGATTACATAAATGTTTTTAGCATGTTGAATATCGTATCTATTGTTAGTATAATGTATGTGCAAAAAATTTATGTTTTTGTGTGTGTGCTAGCTCTTCTAGTCTTATACACCAATACTGCTCAAAGCATCTAACCCTTCAGAATTTGTTTGCCCTCCATGAACTGATGTCCAATCTTTTATTAAGTTCATAATTCGTCTTTGATGAGGAATGTATAAGCCTTCAAAATCAAAGTCTTTCTTGATGTAAGTGCTAGAATGACAATTTATGATAGAAATAGAGAGTTATGCTTCAATTACATTGTGCATATGTGGCTCAAAATGAACTATGATTTTCTTATGATTCATTTTAAATTTTACTGATCCTGAATAGTCATGTAGATTCATTCAATTTGTTGGTCAACAACGGAACTGCAGCTGGCCAGGTTATATTTCATGTAAGTTTCTTGAAAAGTTGAGGATTTAGGCACATTCACATTAAACTAAAAGCTTAAAGCAAGATTTTTCCATCTTTCTAACAATTTGGCTACTGCTTGCTTGTTCAGACACACATTCATATAATTCCTAGAAAAGCAAGTGATTGCTTGTGGACTTCTGAGGTATTTTACGCTGCCCCTTTAATTTTATTTTTTCTCTTTGAGATAAGATGCTGAGACATTGAGGTCGATAATCTCATCTGTAGAGTTTGCAGAGACGTTCTCTGAAGTTAGATCAGGAAGGTGTACAACTGGCAAAGAGCATCCGTGATAGGTTACAATTTGAGGAAAACTTTGAAGATAGCAAGGGGCAAGGATCCAGTCTCAGTGGAACCTAGAATGCCATTTTCTCCTTTTGTAATATATATATGTGTGAGTGTGTGTGTTCATACAATTCTTCCTTCATTACAGAAATGCTTCTTTTGTGAGCTCTGCATTTGACATTTGTTTTTTATTATAGTGGTTTGAATCAGTTGAGTTCCCAACTCAGGTTAATGTTGAAGCTTTGTCCATGTATCTTTCTTTCTTTTCAATGACCGGTTCTTGCGTCTCATTTGTCATATTTTCAACTAACTGGGGAAAATTCATAGTTCAAAACGTTTGGAAAGGGGAAGCCCTGGTTGTTGGTCGGAGTGTTTGTCAGACAAAGTGCAAGTTAAAGTTTTCAATTTGAGTATCTTGTTATAAATATAACAATGATATTGTCCGTAGTTTCACGGATTTAAAACATACACATTGCTCAGTGGTACTGAACTTCAAGGTTACAAGAATATTATACATATTATATATTTTACTCCAATATTTTAAAAGAAAGGACTAAGATTGAAGGAAGAATTGAAGAGACACGATAAGAAGAATCCACGTATCAAAGCGACGCGATTTTGGGTACTACTGGGAATTTGAATACGAAGGTGCGGGGAATTGGGGGGTATTTTGGTAAAAACATAAAAGACCATGAGCATCTTGAAACTTGGAAGTCGTTTTACATTATAGTTTTTTTGGGTCAATCCAATCAATTTCCAGCAAAATTTCCTTCGTCTTTCCGTCCTTTTTGGGTTTTATTTATTTTTTAACCTTCGTTATTCAACATTAATCTGCGTTTCTTGAAACTGGTAGCTTCCTGAAAGCTCAGGAAGTAGAAACAATCGATTTCTATCACTCTCTCTTTTCTTTTTTTTTTTTTTTTTAATAAAAATTTTTCCTATTTATTGTTTGCTTAACAATTTCCCTTCTAAAAAGTTACATCTTTTTCCTTTATTGTAAACAGATACGGCTGTCTCTGTTTGTATATGTCCATATACATATATATATATATATATATATATATATATATTGTATAGCTGAAATAATTGTGTGATATACTGATGAAAGAAGGAAAATCGAGGGTTATAAAGATTAGGGATTTTTGAAAGATTGACAAGAAAATGTCTCCGAGTGTAGCCAAACAAGCGGAACAGCTCAAACAAGAAGGCAACCATTGTTTTGTCAAGAATCGATTTGGTGCCGCCATCGATGCCTATACAGAGGTAGTACCGTTTCCCAACAAAGCTCTCATTTTTTTTTTCTTCTTTAACGTATTCTTGTGTAAAGTTTTTGTTGTTCGTTTCCCCCACCTTCTTCTTATTTTAACAGTTCCTTTTCTCGATGTGAATCGTCATTTTAGGCAATTGTGCTTTGCCCTAACGTACCCGTATACTGGACCAATCGGGCCTTGTGTCACCGTAAGCGAAAGTATGTGTCCCCAATTCAACGATTATATATAAATTTTCTTATTTTCTGACACCAGGAAATCTTCGCGTTATAATTTCTTTCTATGTTTCTTAAATTTTGAATGTAGTGATTGGACAAAGGTGGAGCAGGATTGCAGAAAAGCTATTCAACTTGATCACAAATCCGTCAAGGTCTGGATGAGTCATTCTCACAGAACTTTTGTATCAGACATTTATTATGTGAATAATTTGTTGCATAACATGGCTTTATTGTCCAAAGTACGTTGTGATGATAACCTCAAGCTTTTGGTTTAGCAATTCTTATGACATTATTAAGTTTCTGAAAAGTTTTAAAGCCTTTTGTGGTCATTGGTGGATGAAATTGTCTGCATTTTGTGCTATGCTTGTCTCCCTTGTGGTATTTGTATTTTGAGGCTACATGATAATCCTTAAATTTGTTGTGTTCGACCATGCGAGGGAAACAACAGAATGTATTTAGTTTTGAGTTCATTGTGCCAAATTATGGGAGCTCAGGTTTGAGTTATGATGAATAATGCTAAAATGGTTTTGGCGAAATCATGTAAGAAACAATAGAACTCGGGTTTTAAGGATGCATTTTAAGAAGGGGGCAAAAAGAAACACCTTAAACTACCAACTAGTTTAGAAAATAAACCATCTATAACAGGAAACACTAAACCAGAAAATAACAGAGGAGAAGTGATGCCAACCCTAATTAATTTATCCCATAAAGAACAACTCTAGTATCTGACGGTTGCAAAATTAATGACAGTTTTAAGATTGTAGAACATACAGAGAATTGTAGGAAACCTAAATGATGAAAGGTTCTTAGTGTCATACTACTAGGACACAACAAACTGCAAATAGTAAATTAAGTCTATAGATGGAAAAGTTCTATTTATGTCGGCAAGGCACAATAATTTCCAACATGTTTCATGTGACTTATGTTGAAATCGTAATTCTAAAGTATTACTTGAACTAGCATTCAGCTTATATATTATGCCTCATTTGTATGATATCTTTTATCCAGTAATTGTGATACAATAAACAAAATTATGTGTTGATTAGTTTCGTGACTTTATTACTAATGTTCTTGACCTTACACTTTGTATTATTACAAATGTTCTCGGCTCCATATTTTTTAGAGAAGTTTTTCAGTTTTGCCTTTTCAATTAATTTGTATATAGTGGCCTCTGATCTTTAAACGAATCATTTTTGGCTTGCCAGGCACATTATATGCTCGGTCTTGCTCTGCTGCAAAGAAAAGATTATTCAGAAGGTGTTAAGGAATTGGAGAAGGTGTAATACTTTATTTACTTTGCTCCCTTAATGTTATCTATGTCACTTCTAAATTTCGTCTGTCCATACTGCTAACATGAGCTAAATTACTCATTAAATGTGATCTTAGCACAGGATTTAGACTCTTTTTTACTAAAAAAATTTTCGCCTAAGCCCTTCTGGCCGTGTCTATGTGTCTTTCATAGATAGGCAGAAAAATGTGTGATCATGTTGATATGATACTGAGTGCCATGAAAATCTTAAATAGATAACCTTCTGTTTCATATTTTAATACCGATTTGACTCCATCATATGTACAGAAATATTACAGGCAACAATTTGGCAGATTTTCTTCCCCAACCCTCCCTTCTATATTTTTTATTATTAATTTTTGAAAACTTGTGTCTTTCAGCTCTTTTCCCAGCTAACATGCTAGATTGATATATATATATATATATATATAATATATATATATATATATATATATACTTTTATCTTTTCTTGTAGTTAATTGGATGTCTGGGGTAGCTTACAGTTTTGAAATTCTAAGTTAAGCCTAGTGTTCTGTATTTTGCAAATTTACTAAATGGTTTTCGGCAGTTTAGGAATATATAATTGTACATTAGCTGTAAGATCTGCATATCATGTATGTGTCTTGTATACATAAATACAGATTGAAATATATGGAAGAATCCTCCCATTATGAGCTATTTATTCTGGTCTGTATAATTAAACTTGTTTTACATGTCAACCATTCAAACCTGAGCCAAGTGTTCTGTAGGCTATGGATCTTGGAAGGGGCACTAATCCCCATGGTTACATGGTAGAGGAGATATGGCAAGAACTTGCAAAAGCCAGATATTTGCTGTGGGAGGATCAATCTACTAAGCGCTCCTGGGAACTTCAAATTTTGAAGTATGTCTTCATTTGTATGCTATGCTTATTATGTGCTCTTGACATACTGGTTCCTTTTGTAGCATCAAAATATATATATTTTTAATTAATGTGCTCAGGGAAGCTTGTGAAGCAGCTCTGAGGGAGAAACATTTACTTGATTCTACAGATATTGAAGTGTTTCTAGATGAAACTAATAAGAAAAATTCTGAAGAATTAGAAGCATTGGATGCAGTCTTCAGGAAAGCTGCAGAAGAGGATACACCTACCGAGGTGAGAAACTGTGTAGTGACCTGCCATTTTGGATGTCTGTCTCCTCTATTTAAGTGGGTACTATATTTCTTTTGTTGATGGCTGAGGATTTTTCAGGTGCCAGATTATCTTTGTTGTAAGATAACTCTTGACATTTTCCGCGATCCTGTGATTGTTCCTAGTGGTGTTACATATGAGAGGGCAGTGATCCTTGACCATTTACAGAAGGTAATGCGTTGGTGTTGCACATTGAAGCTTCTTTATTTTGTTCATGTTTATATTTATTTATCCTAAAATGTTGGTATGATGATGATTTAGGTGGGCAATTTTGATCCGGTGACACGTGAGCCCCTTTACGAATCTCAGCTGGTGCCAAATTTGGCTATAAAAGAAGCAGTACAGGCATATTTGGATAAGCATGGGTGGGCTTACGGGATGGATTGAGCTCTTGTCCTCCTCCGTGCAGTTTTTTTGGGAACTCGGTAGAAAATGTTGCTGTCATTCCAAGCTAGAATTGTGTCTCATGCATTCACCACCCGAATGCATTGTACAGTAGTAGAACATTTGTGATGGTTTTTCATCTGTCTTTTTTGTGAATTGTACAGCAAGTAAAAACAGAAAGTGTACAGTGCTAGCAATGTTGTTAAAACTTTATTTACATGAAGGTGAGCTGTGAGGTGGACTAAATTTTCTACTGCATGCTCCAACTGATTTAATAGATGAGATAGTAGGACTATGTGATATTCTTGTGAAAAAAATGATTCTGCACTGGACTGGCTTGCCCTTGGTTGATTGCACATAGCTGGATGTTTGCCCTATAGAGAAGGCAGAGGATGATGGCTCTTTCCCTGTTCAGTTATTGTACCCCTAACAGGCATTTTTTCTTTTTGTCTTCAGATTAATGTGGGTACGAGCAACACAGCAGATATTTGTTGTCTTTGCAGCATCGGTCATTGGAAGTTGAAAAGGGCAAAAAAAAAAAAAAAAAAAAAGGGTTTTGATGGTGGAATCCAAAATCTACCATGCAAATGACGTAAGTTGCTCCTCTGTCCCATCTCTGTCTCTGTGTTTTAGTAGTCCGCAAAGATACACATGGTAGACCCTTTTGGTTTTCAGCTTTGCATTATTGCCCATCTCTCTCTCTCTCTCTCTCTCTCTCTTCTCTCTCTCTATATATATATACATATGTTTTGGTTACTTTAAAAAATGAATTCTTGGAGAAAATAAATAATGGTCATCCAATTTTCATGCAATTCAAAGAAATCAAGATCGGCTTCACCCGTGACAAACATTGAACAAGTCCTACTAGTCTTTGTCCATCACATCAATTGTTATTATTCTAATCAGAACGTGTCAATAATAATAGCAAACAAAAAAATATGTGTGTTTTTAACAAACTCCATTAAATGTCTGCATGATATGATAATAACCAAATTTTATCCACCATAGCAGTCACAATCATTCTTTTTTTCTATCTTCAGGTATGAGATATTATAGAAAGTATGTTAGCGTAGATCTAATAATAATAATAATAATAATAATGGGATCATGAATGTAGTGGTTTTTCTTTTCTTGGTTTCATTTTTCATTAAAAGACAGAAAAATGGTGAGATAAGCCGTCGCAATCGACTCGAATATACATTTTGGTGAGAAAGGTAAAATTTGACCAAACTTACTCTCTTTATGTGTATATATATATATATAATAATAAAATTAAGGGATGGGTGGTCCTTTTGGTAGTCTATTGGAGCTTTGTCTTGATCTGACCGGTGGACGACTGCCGACTGCCGACATTTTTCTCTGTAATGGGCAACTGGCTTTGACGGTAGGTAATAATTCATTCATTGCCACTAAAAAATAATAAGAATAATAATCCTCCTATAGTATTTTTTATTCATTTCTACAAACTGGAACTTGGGTGATTATCGTAAAAGCCAAATATTGAATAAAGGAAAAAACAATCCAAAACAGATGATGATGATTTAATTTCAGAAATCTGTTTAGCTTAGGAGCGAGTAGTTAAAGTTATATTCCACTGCCGCATATCTCTGGCAGAGTCTTTGATTCAAAACAATCTTGAATTCTAAGTTATACATGTGCTGTTCTGTTCTGTGTGGGTTTGTTTTCAGTATTTATTCCATCTGCCAAAGTGGGTTTTATCCATCCTCGATTATATAGTAAAAAAATATTTACCAGTAACAAACCCCCCAACTGCAAATACTGAAAAGGGATGACTCCAAATATGAATATATGAGTACCCCAGAGGAGCATTCAATACGGCCACATTCTTCCCGTTGCAACTTTTTTGAAACCAAAACCAGTAAACATTCAAAGCATCACAATGTCCGCAAGGACCTTTGCAAAAACACTACCTAGTAAGCAATGATGACAAGAAAAACTGTGCCCTCCCCATCCTTATCCTCACGGCACGATGTAGGTGAGAATAATGAGAGTTGACACCACCAAATAAAAAAGTTTCAAAAATAACTCACCATTTTTGGCCGCATGCAATTCCCCCCTATAGTATCCAGTAAGTTTACTTTGGGGCATTGGGTGGAGGGGAAAAAAAGGGTGATAAGACTCAAGAAAATGTTGCTATCGGTCAAATAGTATAAAGAACAGCAGGTACAAATAGTTCTTATGAGGTACCAGGTACCAGAACATATATATATATATATATATATATAAACCATGTGCTTTATAGAAATCCCACAAAGAAGATTTTGTGAACGTGGAAGGAGGGAGGGAGCATGTAAGTGCAGATGAAGTTAATAAGTCGTCTACTGTTGTCTAGTAACATGCCATGTGCACTGATTATTTGGAGATTATTATGATTATGATAGGAAAAGCCTCTCCCAGTTATTAATTCATTATTATTTATTCACATTGACTAATCAAGAACTCATAGTAAACCCAAAGATGATCAAAATCTTGGCAAACATCACTAAAATGTACAGAAATGATGCTTCTATGAAGAAGAGAAAAAAAAAAAAATTAAAGTACGATCAAAGAAGTAGAGAAAGATTGTAGAATTTACAATATTTGCACTGGGGATGGCTTGCCGCCTGCCTCTTCATGCTGTATGAGTAAGGTTGATACCCCTATTGAGTCTCTCAAGAATGCCACTGGCCTTTCTCTTGGCCCTTGATGTCCCATTTTGAGCAATATGAGATATTGTGCCATACCGGCTCTCCTCTTCCCTCAGCTCCTTCCACTTTGTACGATCACTGAAACAGATTGTGTGAAGAATAGCAATGCAATTCTCCTTGTTCCGAGCACAAGTGGACTCTCTCATTATACTAAGCAAGCATGCAACTCCATCCATTTCCCCCATTTCCTCCACAGCCCTCTGATTGCTTGATAGCATGGCTAGGATGGCTAACAACTCGTCCACAAGCGTCCTACTCTCAATCTTTTTCAAGAGTACACCCACTGCACCATCCCTTACAGCTCTTGCTTTGTTCTCGTGTAGAATACACAAATTAAAAATTGCTGAAGCAACATCTTTCATAGCTAAAGGATGCCCCTCATCTAACAGGTCAATCAATGGTTTCAATGCAGCAGATTTCCCTATGAGAGCCTTATTAGCGTCAATAGCTGACAATGTGAAAAGGGCAGCAGCTGCATTGCTCCTTGTTTCAATTGTTCCTGATCGCAATGCATTTATAAGAACCGGAAGGACATCAGGGCTCTCAGCAACAAGCTTCTTATTACTGTCATGAATTGACACATTCAGTAGTGTTGTTATTATATCTTCCTGGAGATCCGGATGAATTTCACGTGGGGACTTGTTTTGGGACAGTGGAGAGACCAACTGAGGTACTGCATCAAGGAATTCACCAAACAGTGCCCGGAACGAAGGCATCCTTTTTGTCAGCAGCCTAAGTTCCTTAGCAGCTTCCTTTTTATCCGACAATGTAGAAGACATCTTCGTAAGCAAAGAAACTAAGCGATCCCTTTCTTCTTCAGTTAGTCCCTCATCATCCTCTGAATACTGAACAGGGTCTGGTAATTGAATCCCATTATTCTTGCACCATTGTGAAATCATTTCCCGAACTAAGTGATTAGGTGTAAGATTAGTATGAGACAGTACTTGTTGTGTTCGAGGACATGTTCTGTTCCCAGCTTTTAACCATTTCTGGATGAAAGGCCTATCATAAGTCTGCAAATTGAAAGGCCGAGATGTTTTAGAAAAATAACCAAACAAAGAATCAAAAGCAAGGTTTGATTCTTCAAGCTGCATTCCTCTAACAGAATCGAGTATTCCTGCCTCAAAAAATACACTCACATACTTCATCAAAGCCGTTGAAAATCTATGTGTCATTTGCAAAGAAAACAAGAAACCAACCATTTTCTTGGTTTCTTGAAATTACTGATCAGATTTTTAAAAGAAACATATTATAGAAAAAGCTGAAAAGGAAGGAAGGAAGGAAACATGCAGCACTCAATGCCTAAATATCACACATACGAAAACGCAAAATGCAGAAGTCAAATTCAGATCAACAATGTATATTTTCTCATTCACTTATTCCAATGACCAAATGGCATTTTTTTAAAAAATAAATAAATAAATAAAATGTAAAAAAAAAAAGAAAGAAAAGAACAAAACAATTTCATCATCCTGAGCCCTCGACAGAAAAAACAACAAACATTTCCCTTTACCCTGTCTTCTTATCTTTTACTTCGTGATTTATGGTTTGTCTTTCATGGTCAGAGAAAGAATTATTGCCATCTCAAAGTTCAAGCCTCTCATCCTCCAGAAACCTCTAAGCCAATAGTATTCCAGAAACTACCCACAAAAAATCCCCAAAACATCCACTCATATTCTTCTCCCCACTAAAAGAAATGCCAAAAATTTGTAACGGGAAATTGATAAAACACCGAATTCAAAAACAGTAAATAAATATAAATTGGAAATGAACAAACCTGACCGGTGGCGACAATAACAGGATCTTTCATGAGTTCCTTCGAAAGTGGGCAGCGAAACGGTTCTGGTACAAAAACAGATTCGTGAAGTTTCAAAGATAATGATCGCTTAATCTTGAATTCCTTCAAAGAACTTAAAATCTGGTGGGCCCAATCAAGAGACTCCAAATTGATATCATCACAATCATCAACAGCAATTGCCTTCACCAGCCTCTGTAATTCTTTTTTCAATTCCATCACCTTTCCCCCCAACTGATCACCACACTCCACAACACCCGTTTTTGCCATCAGCTTCAAAAATTTTCCTAGATCTTTCGACTTCCCAATTCTTCTTCCTAAAACCCCTTCGGAAAAAAGAGAGAAAAAATTATTTATTAAAAAAAAAAAAAAAAACCCTTCTCAAAATGGGTGTTTCCCTTGCTCAACAAGATTTCTCTTTTCAAAAGGGGATATGGAAGAAGTTATTCTCTCTTTCATAATTTTTTTATGGGATTTTAGAAGAAAGAGATTTTTCTCTTCCTTCCTTCCTTCCTTCTCTTCTTCTCGTAGTAGAGAAGAAACAACTAATATGGTGGGGGGGGGGGGCAGAAGTCTGGCTGGCGAATTAGTGTGTGTGTGTGAAGTGTTAGTGTGTGAAGAATAAGAGAGAAAAAATTTTTTAAAAAAAAAAAAAATAATATGTAGAGATGGAATTAGCGGTTTTGGAGGTCGAGGTGTTTACCCGTAACCGGTAAGCGTGTAGGTGCAGTGTGCGTGGGACCCACAAGAGGGGGGCGTGGTCCAATGTCTACGCAATCAGGAAATCCGTGGCCAGACAGCTGGCACTTACGCGGAAGGACTCGTCACTCTTCATGCAATTCTTACCATTTTCTTCTTTTTTTTATTTATTTTTTTTTTACTTCTTCTTCTTTCGCTTGGTTTTTAAGATCTAACTTTATTTGACTTCTGATTTTTTTGAAAAAAAAAAAAAATGCAATTAAATGTATATAATTATATACTCTCTCCGTCATTTTTTTATTTATTAAGATATTTTTATTATTTTTGTTCATATAATCTTAGAATTAATATTTTATCCATCGTATTTATTAATTTTTAATTATAAATATATATTGTCAAGAAGACGTAACTTAATTGGTAAACTTCCCCTTATGATATAAAGTTTCGTGATAAGATAAAAGAAATTAAGATTTTATAAAAAAAAAATAAATTTGTCATGAAAAATATATTTTAAGTTTGTAAAATGTGATTGGTGGTAAAATGAAGAAGTTAAGAATCCAATAAAACAGGGCACGTGTACTCCTGCTTGGATTCCAAGAGAACATATGTCTTATTCAAAGCTGATCTGGCATCGCTCTTTGGATTTTTATGACTCATCATTGATCTCTCCACCCAATTCAAACACTCTGAATATATGTATATATATCATATATTTTGAATCTTAATATATATTTTACATGAAATATCTTGTAAATTTAATGGAAAGATAGGTTACAACACTTATTCAAGAAATATTATCAAAATAGTAAAAAATATATATAAAAATATCAATTGTCCTCAAATTTTTAATTGCCTACATATATGAATCGAGTTTTAAATTTTTAAACCACTTAAGCTATAAGAGTTCTTACTAGCTAACTCACCTCCACTTCGAGCTCTTACTAAATCCATTATAGTAATATTTTAGTTAAACCATCTTGTATCTAAAATGATTATTTTTTATTAATCTAATCATAAATTACATTTATAAAATCTAACTCTTGTTAGATGAAAAAAAAAAAAATAAATACTCTAATTCTTTAAGTATAGCATCACAAATAATATTAAATTATTAACTTTGTATAGTATTTATAATAAATTTTTCCATTGGCTCGGGACACTAACTTAATATTTGTATTAATTTTGCCAATATTTCTTAAGTGCCGATTTAGAATTGAATGAAAACTCCAAAATGTTATAATTTTCTTATATATATTGTATTATATTGGGTTGACTTTAACGGTAAGATCCTGGGATGAATCATAAATCTGGATATCTTGAGATCGAATCTTGACATCAATCTCCTCAGAGCCATCGGACTTGGGGTTAACCTCTTGAATTACCCGAGGTACACAAGGGCCTATGTACCCCAGGATTAGTCGGTGAGTATTATCAGTTGAATCTGACCCGAATATCTAGTGCTTAGCAAAAAAAAATTATATATATATATATATATTGGGTTGACTTTTAAATTAGCTTATAATATTATATTAATATTTCTACCAAATTTAAGAACATCATATGAGAAAATTATTATTACAAAAGTGGCACTAAATTTTGTATTAATCCATTTTTTTAAAAAAAACAGAACTATTCACCTTTCGGCGCAGAAAATTTGTTCTATATATTTATAAAATAAAAAAAAAAAAAAAAAAAAAAGAGGGTTGAAGTTGGGTGGAGCTTTGACTGCGAGAATTACAATTTGCAAAATATTTTCCAAAAGTTGAAGCATAATTTCTTATAACATAAATTCCAAAATGTTCCGAAATTTCAGGCTGCAAAGTCGGATCCCACCTCCTTCTTTATCCTTTCTTAAAGATTGGAAAAAATAATAATAATAACAAATTGTTATAATTTAGAGTTCACGTTTCTCCTTTAAAAGATTATTAAATTGCTATTAAAATAAAAATTTAAAAATTTTGATTTAATTGACATATTTTAAATTCAAATTTATTTAAAATGAACAATACACAAAAATTAAAAAAATAAAAAAGATTGAGAATTTCGGTTCATTGATTAAGAGGCAAATGGTTCTCTTACATATTATTGGATCATGTTCTCTAACCGCTGAAAAAAAAAAATGTGATGATTAATGATAAACAATCTAAATGATTCAAATCTAGATTCTACTTTCCCAGAACAACAATTGTATTTTTATTAGCTTCTTCGTATATGTAAAGAATAAAATTATCAAAAATAATAATCAAAATTATAAATATTGATAAAATAATAATATGTATTTGATGTTGACTTCAATATTTATATATCTCCGCCCATTATTTTCTCAATTTAATGGATTTTAACTTCTAATTTTAATTCGTATCTCGAAGGGAGGATGCGGGAATCGTCGAAGTTTCTTTCTTCTCTCTCATCTACCACTAATTTTACCACCTCAATGCTTCTCTTGTCTTTTGGCCTTCTATTTATATATGAATAGGTGATCAAAAGATGATAATGTGTCAGCTTCTGATTGATATAGACACTCTCTTATATTTCAGTTGTCACATTTGTCACATATCTTCATTTTATTCATCTTTATAATTAATTACATAACATTCAAAAAATTAATAGAATTTCGGTGTCTACAATATAATTAAAAAATATTAAAAATTAAGTAATAATTTCAAATATTAGATTTTTTTTAAAAAAAAAAGACCGGAGAAAGATAAAAAAAAAGAGGGGTCACTATCGGAATGAGGGGGTAGGGTGGGGTCGGAGAGCAGGGAGTCTGCCGGTAGAGCCGGTTGCAAGAAAATTAAAGCCAGGTCGGAGTAAAAGGAAGTGGGGTCCGTACTTATAATTAAATTTTAAATTCAACGTGTCATTCTGTGGTGCAGCAGCCCTTTCTTTCTTTCAACCTCTTATTTGTCATTTTCTTGCGTGTACAAATTTAGCCAGATTGTATTTTTCATATGCAACCCCTTTGTATTATTATTTATGATTTTCCAGCCTATTACATAATAATTGGCATGTGGGGATCTACCAAATTATATATATATATATATATATATATACACTTGAAATTTTTGTTATAATTATGGAGAAAAAAATTAATGCTTTTTCTTTTTTCAATGAAAATATATATATAAAATCAGATTCTGTCTTGAATGGTGGTGGTTATAGTCTCTCCACTCTCTACTTTTTTCACTCATCTTCATATTTTTTTTTTTAAATGAGTCATAATTATAAATAACGTCCTTTTAAAAGTATATTAAATAATTGTATATATATATAAATACAAGTTGGATATAAAATTTTACTTAAAATAAGCCGTGCCGTTTTTTTTTTTTTTGATGGTTTTCAATTCTTGATTTGTGTGTGAGAGGGAGAGCAAATGATTGAGCAGAAGAAAAAAAAAAAAGAAGCAAAAGAAACATCCATATACCTAATTGCACTAACCATGTGATGTTATCATGTTTTAAGTTCTCCCCCACAAAATTGCACTTATAAAGCAGCTTTGCTTATCAATTGTACTTATGAGTATTTATTAAATTAATCTATTTTTCTCTCAATATATTATTATTATTATTGTTGTTGTTTATTTCGGTGATAATTGCATATACTTAATTTATAATTAATCAATATATGTTGTTTTTCATGGATCCATATGAAATATACTCATTATTTTGGGCTATAAGAGTCAAACATATGACAAATTTTGTCCATTCCTATAAATATATATATATATATATATATATATATATATATTTATATTATATGCAAAACTTGAGTTATTGGTTATGCTATAGTATTATAATTATTATTAGTCATATTAATTTACACAAAGACGTATTATAAGTTGTGTCATCATAAGTTGAAAGATTTCAAGATTATTTGTGTAATTCTTTTAACCTAATAATATCGGTAATGTATTTTTATTTTTTTATTTTATTTTGTTAATAAAAGGAGGAATTTTTGTAATTATTATTTTTTTTTTTAATTTTCTATGTTCGAATATTTTAGGCTATAACTTATTCATAGTCGAGTTGTGTCAGATTTCAATTGGAGAAAACTCTCTCTACTCTAGTCTCTCCATACATAAGATTCGAACTTGAGACCTAACATAAGGGGAATGAGTCACATCGAAAGCTTTTTATACACTTATCTTTCCATAGATAAATTCGGTAAGTGATCAAAACCTTATGGGCACTTTAATAGTAAGTTTTGTACCTTATTGGGCTTGAATGATATGCATCTTAAACTCATACCTTTGAACCATGTCCTTAATCACTAATAGTTCAAACCCATTGTTCCATCAAAAAATTATTAGGATAAAAGAATAGGGTTCTTAAACTCATCACCATTTGAACCATGGCTAGATAAATACTAAATTCAAAACTATAAGTTATCGCTTGTATATAAATAAAACTAGATTGTTTAGGTATAGCAGCAGCACCAACCTCTATGATATTTACAATTTATCATTTCATTTAAATTTAATGTAATAAAAAAAAAATAAAAAATTTTTTACAAAAAAAAAAAAAAAAAAAAGAAGACTAGAAAACCATGTTTTTTACGTGTTGCCAATTACCATGCTAAAAAAGTTGTATCTATCATTAGTCAATTTAATTTAACGCAAGTAGTATTATAATTATTCATAACTTGACATTTAAATCACATATGGCTATTATACCATGAAATTTTTATTTGATTAAATCTGATATGAGAATAATTTTGATGATGTAAGGGGTAGGTTTTTTGTATAATAATATAAATAATAAAAAAATCTCCTTCAATTAAAATGGCCTTGGTTGAGATCATGTTACTTTTCTTGATTTTTTTAATTAGGTCAAGTATTATTTGTAAACACGATTTTTGTGTCTGTAAAAATAATAAAATAGTAAAGGGACAAAAATATATAGGACAAATAAAAATAATTATAGAATGTATCAGAGTTTTGTTACGTCTCATTATTATTTTAGATAAAAATGAATAAATTTAATTCGTTAACAACTTCCTTTACCGTTATGTATAATTGGTCGATATACTTCATTATTTTTCATTGGTTGATTTAATTTCTTTTTCCCACTTGTCATGATATCCAAGAGTTGTATGAGAGTGGTTTGCAAAGAGGAAATTGATGTGTCTTTGCTAAGGCATGTTCCCCAATCCACAATAAAAGTGCCCAAACAATCCCATTATCTTCTCGGTGTTGCATTATTGCTCCGTGTCTATATATACATACATATATATTACATACATGCATACACATATACATACATACATATATATGTATATATACATACATACATATATATGTATATATAGGTATATATATGTATGTATGTATATTCTTTCCAATAATTGCAACGAGAATGGGGACTAAGAGAACACTTGTAAACCTTAGACCAATTAGATTAGGTTTAGAAGATATTTTTCCTTTTTTGAATAAAAAAAAAAAAAAAAAAGAGGAACAATGATAATAAGGTCTGCAGATTCCTACAAACCTTAGTGGAACTACTACCCACTCAACTTTTTTTTTTTTTTTTTCCTTGAAATCAATCCCTGGAGAACAAACGTCGATACGAAGAGGCACCTAACATATAGATACATAAATGATCATGGTGCCTGATGTTGGCTGGCGTTTAGATCCACATTCAAGATCATGTCCCGTGTATATATACAACACATTATATATATATGAATTATATATTTGTATATTTAGTCATTTATATTCCGTTTGTATTATAATTGATAATTTTTTTTCCCCTACTAATAATGATATGTGGGGATGATATATATATTTTTTTTTAATGAAGTCTCTAATAAATAAGAGGATACTTTCTTTTTAGATTCTCTTACTGTATTCATATTTAAAAATATTCAAAAACTCATCTAGACCTCATCCATAAGCACAAGAAAGAGGATCTGGGCAAAATAAATTATGTCCCGAACTTATCTTTTGTAGATTTTTTTATATACTTGTCCGTCCACTGAGAATAAGAGATACGCAAACGTTCAACCATTTAACTCATTTGTACTTACATGTCACCTCCCGTTATATATATATTTTTTTATTACATCACTCTTATACCCCGTGTTATTTATCATTCAATATTTTATTTATATTATTTTTTAGATAATTATTTTTTAATATTATTAATTTTTTTTTTTTGGGTAATTTGCAGATAATATTATTAGATGATAAAACAAAGAAAGTACAATTTAATGACCCTAAAGGACTTTAATAGAATATGCTTTTGAGACACTCGATGCCTTTAAAGGCATCTTGCTGGTCTTTGAAAAAAAAAAAAAAAAAAAGAGAGATAGAGAAACAAGTCCCACCCCAACTTAAAAAAGAGCCAAAAACAACTCTTCAATTCTTAAAGGACAAAAGTAAATTAAACGAACGTTATCTCAAATTTTTATTTTTATTTTTTTCTTTAAAAGAAAAAGGAAAGAAAAAGAAAAAAGAAAAGCATTATCCATTTCTCTTCCCTTCTTTTCTTTACAGACTCCGGTCACAAAAATAGATTCGGTACACCTACGATCAAAGCTCCCACGCCACCTGTCCAATATCAATCCCCCTCTTAATTTTTTTTTTCATCTGTCACATCTAACATTACAGATATATCCATGGCCTCACATACTAATTAATTCTTTTTCTTTTCTTTTCTTTTTTATCCGTCAATTAAAATATGTTATCCTATTAAAATCAAATCTGCCATCTCATCAATCCAAAACCAACACGTGGGTGCCTTATCTGTCTAAATTTCTGTCTAAATTACTCTCAATAAGCCCAGTTAGGTTAGGTAGCAAATATCCGTGAACAAGAGTGGGGGAAATAAAATGGTTGAAAAATTCATTTACAAAAATAAATAAAGAAAGAATAAGAAGAACACAGCTCTTACCCCCAGAGGATGATGGATAGGGGAAAAACTCTTCAAACCATTTTCACGAAGTTGTCGGTGATGGTGACTTAAACGTTATCCTTAATGACCAACGAATCATGACCGTCGATTCACTTATCATAATTAGGCTCCTTCTCATGGACGGAGATCAAGCATGGGACATAAAATTATTAGCCAGCATATGTAGGCGACGTGAACGTGGTCATTCCAAATGTCAGATACACTAGCCGTGTTGCCGCAACTAACTCCTCCTAATGGACTCTCACACAACTCAGCAAGATTTTTCGCTAATCTGAAACGACAACGTATCATGGAGTATAATATATATATATTTTTATTTTCATTCCATTTTTGCGGTTGTGCTATTGTATGTCAAAATTTGTGAAGTTCAAACTTTTTTAAAAATTTGAAAAAAAAAAAAAAAAATCTGAAATGAAAATGCCTCATCTTCATCGTGTACGGGCCGTCGTTTGAAACATCAAACGGCCGTCGACGGCTGTTGTATCGAAGCCAATGGAACGGCATTTAACGGCAAAAGTTTTGTTTCGAAGGCGGATGTGAAAACACTGACGATTGTGAAAATAATAGGTTCGTCGTCCGCTTGTACGGACCGAACCACTTGTTCCGCATGTACCGATGCTTCCTCCACGGCGGAAGGTGGAGATCTTTACTCTTCAGTGATCGCTTAGCAGCAGCGCTCATCACTTTTAATACCTGCGTCAGTTCTTCAATCTTACCGACGAAAATATTGGGCAATGACTGCACAAGGCGCTCGTATTGAGCCGTCGGTCTGGCGATCTCGAACTCCGGAACAAAATCCATGTCTACAAAGTACCGGCAGATAATTCGATTCCCGGAGTCACATCTGACCACGTCAATAAATTCGTAGTTCCCCGCGGTTAAACCTCCGGATTGCACCCATTTAGTTTTGCAAATAGCCGCATTGTAACCTAAATTTCTCAAATACGACATCACATTCCTCATAAACATCGGCGCATCCGATTTAACAAAAGAAAAAATCTCCACAGCTTTAATCACGTGACCGAAAAGAACATTTCTAAAAGAATCCACATCACACAGGTCGATAGTTTTTCTCAGCTCTTCCACATCCTTTCCTAAATCGCAAGCCGAACTCATCCGCCGCTCGGAATAATCCGACTCATCGTCCGCCAAGGACTGAAGATGTGGCGCCGCGAAATCATCGACTTGAAAACCGTAAAACAGATCGGATAGACTCTCGTCGTCGGCTTCGGCGGCGGCGCTGTGGTCGCTTCCGCTACTGATGTAATGATCGGGAACGATCCGAGCTCTAGCTCTACCGCGGAGAGTGCAAGGATTTTTCCTGAAGAAAGCAGACATTTCTACAGACTCTGTAATCAATTAGTGCTGCAGGTATGTTTAATATTATTGTGGAGAGGATTTATATGGAAGATTGGAAGATATCTAGAAGAAGATGGATAGCAACTAGTGTAATTAATAAATAATATTAAAATAAAAGAAAAAACAACTGCAAACCAGGAATATTAAAAAGCATATTCTGGAAATTTTATTAAGAGAGAGAAAAAAAAAAAAGTAGACTTTTGTTTTTCGAGGGGAGTGAAGAGTTGAAGGGGTATATACGGAGAAGAATACTAAGTGGAAGAAGGCACAGTTAAACTAATGGACGGATATCCGATCTCTCAACACAGAATAATTCCTATAAATAAGATTGATTTGTACTACTTTCTTCTTTCCTTTTTTCATTAATATATATATATATATATATCCCATATAGTGTACTTAGGGTTTTACTTGAATGGTTCTTATAATGATATCCGATTGCAAAGGTGATTTGATTTTTTTTTTCTTTAAAAAATTATATATATATTTACAAAAATAATTTGTGATGTGATAAACAATACAATAGTATTGTTCGTTTGATGTGGTCTCATGGATTTTAAAAGGTCTTGTCTCATTGAACAAAGAGTTTTATTTTTTATTTAATAAGCATTCAGTTGATCCCTTAAGTAATGACATATTTTCTCATTGCGAATATCGTGTTAATAAATAATCCAATAATATTGTCTAATTTGATTAACTTTAGATAAATTTTATTCAATAAAGAGTTTTAAATTTCTATTTAATAACTATTCAATTAATTTCATGTGAAACTCCAAATATGACTGGAATTTTTGTTTTGAAAAATATACATGCAATTGGAAAATTTGAATAATTAGTAATGCATGAACTATATTTTTTAGAAAAAAAAAAAAGAAAAGAAAAAAAGGAGGTGGGGTTGATTGGGCACGGAGAGGGAAGAGGAAAAAGTGTGGTTAAAAGAGGTAAGCGAAAGAGTGGCACGTGGAATGAAGGGAAACAGTACATCATTATTATGGTATAGAAGGAATAAGTGGGGAGAGAGAGAGAGAGAGAGAGAGAGAGACATATATCTGGACTCGGGTGTCAATTTTGGGTTCTGATCACCACTCTAATGTGTGGGTTTTAATTTTTTTTTTTCCCCCAATCTAGCACATGTATCTTGGGTGGTGGGTCATGTCACTAAAGGTGGTAAAATTATTTTAAACTCAGATTAATCTCGCTTATAGATTTGTATGCACTTCATTGGTTTTATACCTAAACCAAGATGAAATCGAATTATGATTTGGAATGGGATATCACTCACGCACAGCCCTCCCGCTGGGCTAGTTTTAATGCTTTTTTTTTTCCCATATTTTTATCAATTAATTTTTAAAAAATAAAAAAATAAAATAAAATAATAGTATTTAACTAAAAATACTAAAACATTTGACATCTAAATAAGAAAAATAACTACCATATATATATATATATATATATATATATATATATATATTTTTTTTGGTTGATGTGGGTTTAAGGGTTAAAAGGACAAAAGAAGAAAGAAATTAATAGAGGTGGTGGTGGTGGTGGGTTTTGGCTCTTGGGAGTTGCCTAAAGGTGAATAAATGAAGAGTAGGATATACTCAGAAATACAGATTGGATTTGGACCATTCTTTTTTTTTTTTTTTTTTTTTTGAGAGTTTGACAAATGTGTAGCGCTTGGACCTTCAATGAAATTTCTTCATTCCTTATCACGAAATTTTGCTATATATATTTAAAAAATGATAATTGAAATATAATACTCCCTCATCCCTTTTTTTTTTTCTTTTTCTATTCTTCCTCACCTATAAAACAAAAATCTAAAATATAATTCTATAAAAACAATAATTATTGGAATATTGAAAAAAAAAATATTTTTATATATATATATCAATAGATATCACATTAACTTTTCTATGGTAAGAAAATTAAAAAAAAAAATTTGATTATTGCAAATTTTTTTTTTTTGATAAGTAAAAAATTATTGCAATTGAGTTACACTGGCTTTGTGAAGATCTATTATTATTATTATTATTATTATTTTGTGAGTGTTAAGAAATATTTAGAAAGAGATGAGGTTAAACTTGTACCTTATAAATCGTCATTGGATTTGATTTCTTGAATTTAATAAATCACATTGATCCCATCTTTATTCGAGTCCACGTAATTATGTCACGGATTTGATTTATTTATTTTTTCAAGAAAAAAAAAAAAAAGTTTAATGACAGTTCAAATTATCATTTCCACAACCTAGTAGCTTTGAAAAGTTAATGTGCGAACTCCTAATAATTCATTCAGGGCGGATGATCGATGTTTTGAATCCCTTGGGGTGGTTAGCGCCACCTTAAAAAATTCTGGGTCAGGCCCTCACCATCGAGTAAGATTTGAATTATAAGAGAGCTCCGAAAGCCGAATCCGAATTAGTCTCATCAAATACGGTGGGAACACCGGACTCCCAAGTGCCCGTATAAAAAAAATTCTCATTTCCACACTATTTTTCTGAGTTCACTTCATTTACCAGAAATTATTAAGGACATGGAAAAATAAAAGGCCCAAAACATTATAGGCCCAATAAATATACAGATTGCAGTCTCTTACCATTTCCTTTTAACCTTTTGACGACATTGCTTGGCCCAACAATTTTTTCATTTGGTTTATTTTATTTTTTTTAAGTACACAATATATCTTAGATACATCTCAAATTAGTAGAACTTTAAAGCAATTTATATCTAAATTAATCTTATTAAAGGTGAGCGGATTGGTCCTTTGGGATAGAAAATAAGCCAATTTATATCTAGATTAATCACATTTGAGCAAAGCCGGATTAATCCCTTGTAATAGAATAAAATAACTACAAATAACTACAACTCCTGTTGGTTCAAGTGGAAGAAGCATGATTTTTTTTACTTTACTGCAAAGTTTGTTGGTTCAAATAGAAAAATTTTTTGGTTGGTTTCCCTCTTGCAAAGTCTACTATGACTCTCTGACTCTGGGTTAGTGGAGGGCCAAAGTAACTTTCGAACACAAATTTGACCCCCAAAAACACACTGAAATGTGAAATGGTAAAATTTTCCCCAAAAGTGATTTTATTGGGAGGAGATTAAAGTATAATTAGTCATATAATGCTTGCCAGAAGACATCAACATTATGCAGTATTCTGGAGAGGGAGGGAGGGAACAATGAAGTAAAACGCTGAAAGAACCAATAGCAGAGGCTAATGAGTTCTCTAACACACTATATTTACATTATATATATATATATTATACATAGAAGAGAGAGCTTGAAACTAAATCTGTCCTCAAGTTTTGATGACAACATTCAGACAAGGGAACTGCTCATGATCTTGAATATTAATGTCAAAAGGAGCATTCGGAACAATTTCAGAACATCCTTCAATGTCAAACTGGTCGCGTTGGCCACCACTTTGTACACCTCTCCTGTAACCAACAGGGTTCTTATCCACAGTATGATCGTCTCTTCTTTTGAATAACTTGACAAAGAACTCCATGCTTATTGACTGGACACAGAAAAAAGATAAACACATATTTGTTTACCTCATCAATGGCACTTTGTTTCCCTCTTAACAGAGGATTCGAACTTAAAAACTTAAACCAAAACATTAACTATCCTCCTTACCTTGTCAAGGCATTGTTCAGATTTCTCAAGAGTACTCTCCTCTTCTGCAGGGCTCTGAAAAATGACAGATAGAATAGAAATGGACAATAAAAATTAATTAAGATTAGAAAAAATTACTGTAAAAGAGAAATATATAGGCAGATGGGATATATATATATATATACAATTGCTTCTGAAGCCTTCCTCTTCTGAATGAGAAGTTCCTCATATTCTTTGAGGGTCATATTCTGTCAAGGCATAGAATTAGGGAAAAGATTATTTCTCCTCAACAAACTTTGAATCATAATCATATGTAAATGTAATGTAACAAAAGAAAGGCAAATATATGCATATGTATAATTGTATATAATATTTATATATACCCTTTGAACTTTCTTGATCAGTTCTGATGATTGATTTCTTCTAGCGATTTGTTCAGCTGTCTCTTCCCTGCCAAATTAACAAAAATTTCCACAGTTAGGCCAAAACATAATTATATAAATTAATTAAGTAAACCCTAAGGGTTGAACTTACCCTTCAATTTTGACATTTTTGTCATCACTGTTCTTTACAGATTGTTTTGGTTTAGGGAAGAATTTTTCACCCTTTACCTCATTCAATCCTCCTCCAAGTCTAGAGGAATAAATTCTCCAACTCCCGATCCTCCTTCTTAGAGTTCCTCCTCGTTTTTCTCCGACAAAATTCCAGCCTCCTTCGGAGGAATAATCACCATCAGGCGGCGGCTGTTCATTCAGATTATCATACCCATTCCCCTGTTTGTAACCGTATTGATCGTTAATCTCACGCTGTCCGTTATTATCCTTTCCTCCATTGCTCTGCCCATTATAGGTTTGAGGAGCACCATTACTGAACCTGTAAAATCCGTTACCATTTTCCGAGCCACGACCTATTTCCCCTTTCGCGGGTCTACCTACAATTTTACATCATTTGAATTTAATCAAACAGCACGAAATAATTTTCAAATCAAACATTTAATTACCTTCATGATGAATCCAGCCATAAAAAAAAAAAAAAAAAAAAATATAAATATATATATATATATATATATACACTTAAAATATCAGGCATAAAAATAAACTAGAGAAGAAGAGATATCAGAGTATATCATACTACGAAGACGGTAAGGAACAGAATTCATTCGGGACTGATCAGAAAACTCTTGCTGCTGCTTCCGTTGGTTGTTATTCTTTCCTTCGACGACGGTGTTCTTTTCAGTCTCCTCGGCATCGTCTGCATAGTGAAGGACAGAAAATGGATTCTCAAAGAACGACATTTTAGTTTGTACAGAAAATGGGTTCTCAAGGAACTACAGAAACTCCGCAACCAAAAAAATAGAGATCAAAGATACAAAAACCCTAAAGATTTTCCATAGTCGTGTCTTGGATGAAGGATTCAATGTGGTTTTGCAGGATTTTTTTTTTTTTTTTGTGTTACTGTTAATGGTGATTATTGACTCTTTCTCATGATGATCTCCTTTTATAGGGAACTGCTACGATTTTTTTCCTTCATTTCCCCCCTCTTTTCTCCTACTCTCTTATCCTCATTAGTTCAAAAGTCTATCTCTATATATATATTGTATTAAAAATGCTATTATGATGTTTTTCTGTTACATTTTTTCACTCTATCTCGTTACATAATTTAACTTTAGGTATACATTTAATTATATATATGGTTAATTTTCTTTTTTAAAAAAACAATAAGAAATAAGCGTTCTTTATAAAATTTTAAACCAAAAATATAATTAAAAAATTATTTTTTATAAAAGTAGGAAACTGTTTTTTTTTTCTTTAGGGTACGAGGTCTTAAATGAGTTCCAAATTATCGGAGGGCACCTTTAAACCAATTCATATCTACATACATGAGTCAAGGTTTGAACTATTGACTTCACTTAAGATATGAGAACTCCTTTTATCTACTCACCTCCGACTTGGGATTGCATAAAACTAAAATTAGATATGATAGAACCAATGACAATAATTTAAATATACATATAAATAACACCTATTTGTAAGAATATATATATATATAAATATAAATTTTGACCTCAACTAATTCAGAGTTGAGTGCATTGAACCTTTATGGGAGATATACAAGATTTGTAATTCGATATCTTCATCGATTAATTTATGAGGATTTATGAGATGAGACTTTCAAGACTATAACATTTACTTAAAATTGGAGTATAAAACTATCTATGTTATGTGTCGGGTCATTCACTTGACAAGTCATTGTGAGATACTTAAGTAAAAAAAGCTAAATAAATTTGACTGTCATTTTGCACAAATAGACAAAATTTGGACCAAGAGCAGGTGTAGTGAGAAGATGGAAATGCTTATACTAATCCAAGTAGATTATTGACAGAAGCCCAAGAAGAAATGAAATCAAACTTTTAATGAAAATCCTTCAGCCCATGAATTAGCATAAGACGGGCTCTTTGCTTAACGGAGTCCAAATCTTTTCTTTTCTGACTAATGGGTTAAAATTCTTCTTTCTTTCGGCTCTCTTGGCCCAGAATAGGTACCGATCACCTGAACCTGGTGATAGGATGGGGTATAGAACCTATGATCTTTATGGATTTTATGTCAAAGTGAGAAAGATTATCACGAGTTATAACGATTTCGACTAATTTAGATTCAATCATAATTATGTTTATAGAGTTCAATTTTTATAGAGTAGAAGGCCTTTCACCTTGACTCTTACATGGCGCGTATTGTAATCTTGAGACCTCATTTAGGATACGCATTTTCCCTAATTAATTCTTACATAACTCTTGAGATCTCGTCTAAATTTCATATTTTTTTTTTTATTGTGTCAAGTCAAAGTCTTAAATGGAGAGAGTCTTTATTTAAAGTAAAATTATATTAAAATTTTGACAAGAAAATTGAAATAATTATATTTTTAAAATTAGTATTAGTGCATTTTTAAATATATTGATGAACTCAAAAATAATGGCTGGAATCCAACAAAAATAAAATTTAATAAAAGGGGGAAAAAAAGGATTTTTAACTTTTTTTTTTTTTTTTGGTTCCAAAATTCGAGTGCTCGTGCTTGCGACAAAGCCAAAATTATATTAGCTTAAAGCACATTAATCTTTATCAATCGTTGGTTAGTTTAGTGGTGTAAGGGGCTGAGCATAGTACGTAGAATTACGATTCGATCCTCACAACCATGATTGAAAGGAGTTTAAAGTTATAATTCTTGGACTCTCTCTGAATCCAAATTAATCGACTTGTGTGAATTCGGATATACCCATAAAAAAAAAAAAAAAACACATTAATTTTTTTTTTTTTTTTTTTTTTTTTTGTTTGCACAAAATGGCATCCTCCACCTCAGCTTAGTTGTCATTTTTTATTCATTTTTTTTTATTTTATTTTATTTATGGGGGCATCATTCATCGGATGGTTCCAAGAACTTGCCCCCATCATTAAACTAACACCGACCATCAATACTAATCTAATCTTTTAAAAACTCTTTTCTTTTTTTTTTTTTCTTTTATAATTTTATTAAAATAAGAAAAACATAATACAGAGAAAATGGCAAAGCAAAAACAAAAGTACAACAATTAGAATAATCTTAAATCATTGCTAGCTGCTGCTAATTCTTGCATTTCTTTTTTTTTTTTTTTACTTAATTATGAAGGATGTTGTTTTTTTTAAAAAAAAAAATTTAATAATTAAATCTAGGATAATTAACTTCATGGTACTAGGTACAAGACAATGTTTAGACCAATTAACTTTACTATATTGCCCATCTCCATATGTAATTTCTTAATTAATTTATAAACTAAAAACTATTCTATATAATATAATAATATACATATATTCTTCTTTCTTCCCGTGGGTTGGACATTAGAAGACACTTTGAGAGTTAAATATATATATATATATATAAATAAGGGGTAATTTGTCCCCATATTATGGATGGTGACAAGAAGAACAGACGGTGAAAAGATTATTATAGAAGTAAGGTGATACCACAAGGTCCTATATCAAAATAATAAATAAATATGTAATGATATTTATAATCCAGTTTGATTTTTTTTTTTTTGGTACAGTGAGGACAATACCTAATAGTTGACTGTGGGTGCTTTGTCAAATGAACTATGAGAACTAAGTGTTACACCTGAAGAGTAAGAACTACCTTTAAAATACCAGAAGTTCACTAGTTGATTTTGGGGTTATATATCGTCATATATTAATATGATAAGTGAATGTAAAATCACATAATGTTTCTCATCAACATTTAAGAGGTAGACTTTAACAGTAATAGAAATGATGGATTGAGAGGACAGGGAGAAATTTGCTGGATTCCTCCAATACATATTGGAAGAAAAATATATTGAATGAAGTTGGCAGAAGGCAGTAGTTGGATCTTTGACCTCTTTCCTTCTTCTTTAGAACCAAAAAAAAAAAAAAAAAAACACCCAAATTTTATGAGAAACATATATTTCTAACCACTACATCAATCAATGAACCTATTTTAATTCTTGAACAAGTAATTCCCACGTGAAGAAGTATTCAGTACGTAGTTGCTCAATTCTTTCCTTTTTTTTATTCTCTTCTCCATTGTATTTGAAAAAAAAAAAAAAAATAAAATAATAATCCTACTAAATATTGCTATATAATTGTAGGACGTACGTAGCATTAATGAGTTAAAATAATAAATTTGCATGAGTCAATAAGTCCATAACTAATAATCATTAATGGCATAATTATGCAAACTAACTATATATCATCATACTAGTATAAGTAAGGGTATGTTTTATCTGGCGGAATGAATGATTGAAGGAGAAATTACAGGGAAAAAACGTTGCCGGGTCAGCCATGCATTCTTTTTTTTTTTTTCTGGTGAATTGAATGGGTTTTGACTGCAAAAGAAAGTCCAAGAAAGTATGCATGCAGTACAAGAAACAGCTCTTCTCATTAAATCAATGCATGCACAATTAAATTTTCCATTCACACACACACACACACACAATATATATATATATATATATATATATCTGTATGTATGTATGTATGTATGTATATATGTATATTCTTTGTTCAACAATTGAAGTATACAAAGACAAAATCCTTCAATTAAATCATCTCCAGAAACCACCCCCTTCTGAGTGTCTGACACATACCTAAACCACACAGCCAGAAAAAAAAATCCCTTCTCTCTCTCTCTAAATATATATATATATATATATTATATGTTCAATGTACTTTTTTGTGGCTTCTGGCTTTTGCCTGCTTTTTATGAATAAAATTATAAACGTCCATGAATCTGTGGTCTATTCCCAATTAAATACTCCCTGCTACACTTTTTTCACTTTGCTGCTCCTCCCACTTTACTTACCCTTTCTCTTCTTATTTTCTCCTATAAACTTTCTGGAAATTTGTACATAATATTAATTTCATTTTAAGTTAAAATTCTTTTACAAAATTCAAACTCAAAACTTTATTAAAAAAAAAAACAATAATTAGTTGAGGAAGTAAATATATGTCTGTGGGCATGGCTGCTAAGGAGTACACAGAATGCGGGGCGCCTTTTTTTTTTTTTTTTTTTGGGAGTTTGGGTCACTTAATTAATAGAGGAGATCATTTTTCTGATATGCAAATCAGAATTTATTTTTTAGGGGGGGTTCATCTGACGGTGCACATTTTTCATATGGACGCAGAGATTACAGCCGTCCAAATTTTTTCGTTTGGTGAATGTTGAATTCTTGTCTACTTTCTACAATATCTTACAAGACAATGCATTAATTTTGTAATATCCTTTTTTTTTTTTTTTGTGTTACAAATATTGTCATCTCCTTCATTTACTCCCAAATAATATATATATCAAAAGTTTTGAAATTTAAAATTTTTTCATACTAAATTGATAAAATTTGATTGTTTTAGTGACAATAATATCACTTGTAAACGATACAACTTTTGATTTAAGTGAAATTGAATGATACTTTAAATAAATTTTTAATGAAAAATTAGAGTTGGAGATTTCCAATTTCCAGCCAATTCTTCTTAGAAATGCAAAAAACAGCCCATACCGAGTACCGTATTGGGGAGAAAAATAGAAGTAATGAGCCGGTTGGACCATTGAATTTACTACCGTCAATACCAAAGAAACCGAGAGAACCATCCGGGAAAAAATTGCGCAGTGGTTGCCAGATATGTATATATAATTTCCAGAGGGTCAACCGAGTAAATTATCTGTAAAAATTGTACCAAAATGTTAGTACTAATTAATTAATAATTAATAATTAATAATTAAAATAGTATAAATGTATGAACCCGACCAAAACCGGATTAACTGGAGAAGTTGGAAATTAATGCAATGATTGACTCTGCCCACAACACGCTAATCTTTTTTTTTTTTATTTACCAAAAAAAAAAAAAAAAAAAAACACGTAATCTTTTTTTTTTTCACCTCCTTTTCCTTTCTCCAATACAATGCTCATATATATATATATATATACACGTTAATCCCAGTCTGAAGCATTTTATGTCAGAATAATAATATTAATATACTCCATAATTTTTAAAATTTCTATGAATTTTTTTTTTTTTTAACTTTCTTAGTAGGAATTAATTTTTAATCAGCTTTGACTTTTAACTATAACAGACAATTCTTGTTGACTCTAATCATTGTAAAATATAAAAATTTAAATTTTTTTTTTTTTTTTTTTTTTAACTGGTATTGGAAGAAGAAAAGAAAAACTTTTTTTTTTAGTATTTGTAGGTTGAAGCAGCAAGTTGTGTGGAGGAAAATCAAAAGTTTAATATATATATATATATATATATTTATAATAAAAAATAAATTTTACTGGGAAGATGCAACAGGCAGTCTCAACAGTCTAAAATATCTTATTTTTTTTTTTTTTAAAGTTCTAGAAAATTGTGTTAATTAAGGAGAGGGAATTATAAAATTAGTTTTAGTAGTAATTAAGAACGTAATGGTGCCGTAGGAATGATATCATTATGAAATTAAGACAACCTTCGATGTGCAAATAAAATAAAAAAAAAACTCTATTTTTAGAGTATTATCAATATTGAGAGTTACTATTTTTGAGTAATCTAATTTGGTTTTAATTTTTTGAGAGAATATATTATTCTGATTCTTATATAATAGTCACAAGAAAAATGGATAATTTTTTGAGAGTAATCGAGGTCCCAAAAAAGTTCATGTAGGCTGGACCGTCCGAGGTGGATTCCACGAAGAGTCGACATAGCTCCGGATAGGATTCCACCTAGGTCTAGCTGGATGATAGAAGTACAAAACGCTCGGAGCATGATCTCCGACAAGAGGATTCTCATTGAACCTCATCATTAAATGCACATGATTCGACAGGCCCTGCTGGGAGCCACTACTGCAAAATTGTCAGGCGGGACCACAACATGTGTCACTTCCCGGTTGGCCACACATACTCACACACAAACTAAGAGAAAGCTAAATATTCGGAATATATTCTCGGGTGCTCAGCTAGGTCTGTCGAAGACATCTTTTCCCAACCGACCTCTTGGCACCGTTGCATACTCATTCCGATTACTAACTTGATCGTCGGAGAGCCAACGCTGGGAACACACCCCTTGACATTTGGCCTTTTGCAGATCCTAGTCACGGAGAACGGACCTCACTCGGTCTACGTGAAAGGATCAAGAGAAATCAACCCCGATCATTTTTATAAATGTATATAAATTTATAGAATCATTTGTGTCAACACCAAATACTGTAATTTGATTTACATAAAGCGAAAAAGAGACAAAATATGCATAATTTTATTATTTTTACAATTATGAGGGATTAAAACACTATTTTTATATTTTTAAAAGGGCATAATTGATATATTTTTCTTGCAATTCTAGTAATGGAACTTTGGGTTTTCAGTGATTTTACACGTGAGTCACTTCTGAAGTGATGAATTAGGCCCCAAGAAAAGTCCTTCAAAATCCAAAAAATATATTCACCAATGCGCCAAAATGTCAATTTCCATATTCGATAAAGTAACCCCAATTGGTTAACGTTGTAACATTAATTCATATTTCTTATATTTATACTAAAATACCTAATAATATTAATAATAATCAAAAAAACATATAAATATATTTTTAAAAAACTGTCTAAAATTGTCTGAGGTGGTTTGGTTCATGATATACTTATCATTATAATTTACAAATTATATGAGTAATTATAAGAAGAGTGAACAACAAGATTTCCAAAGAGATGTTTACAAAGACTAATCCCGTTTAAATTAAATAATTTTTCTCTAAATTTTAAACCTTTATAACTAATTTACATATTTTACAACATCACTTAAATTAAAAAAAAAAAATTCATTAAATCTCTCTCTAATTTTTTTATTACAAAATTTTTACCATTTTAACTCATAATTTACTAATAAATACTACTCATTATCTTTTGGAGAGAAAAAAAAGAAAAAAGAAAAGATATTTATCCCAACTGGGAAGTGCAAATATTGTGACTTTTTCATCTTTTTCCTTTGTCTGTTTTTTCAGCAGAGGGAAAAAGCAACGTGTAAGAATACAACTTTCGACTAGGATTAGCATCAGTGGAGAGTGTGTGTGTGTGTGGGAATAAGATGGTTCCTTACCGTACGGCAATTACTTTCCATTACCACCACCAGCAGCAGCTCAATTTCCGATGATCTTTCCGGTTTACTAGTAAAACTTTTTTCACCTGGAAATATGGAATCACTGCGAAAAACCCAATGAACAAAATAAACCTTTCGCCACGATACTGGTAAATTCCACACTGCACATTTTGGTTGCTTTGACGTTCAAGGCCCGGCACCCTTTCTCCCCGCTTTCTCCGGCTGCTGTTCTCCCCATTTTTTTTCCTTTCCCTTTCAATTTAATTTTTACTAATAAAAAAAAAAAAAAGTTAAAAAATTTTAAATATAAGTAATTGCGTTAATTTTAATGAAAAAGAATAAAAAAGAATCATGTTAGTAAATAGTACTTATTATTACTATATATCTTTTTTTTTTTTGTTTTTTAAAGATATATAGAGATATCAGAAAAGGTCAAACAAACCGTTCCCTTTTCGGCTATATAATTTGGCCACCACTCAGTCTTTTCCCTTCCCCCCCTTTTCCTTTTCCTCTCCCGGCTCTCCTCCTCCTACCACCAAATTTCTCCTGTCCGGCGGAGTCCCTTTTTTTGCTATTTTTGTGTATATTTTTACTTTTTAAAAAAGCCTCAAATTCTGGAATTGTAGTTAGCTGCCCTACATTTTTTTTTTTTTTCCTTTGCCGGAATAATCTTTCTTAAGCATTTATTCGAATACCTTAACGTCGAAGAGAAGTTTAATTTCTGGTTATGGATAAGGAGTATTTTCTGAATACCGGAATTCCACCGCCGCCGCCGCCGTCGCTCCATTTTGAACCCGTTTTGCACGCTTGGAATTCTTTGTCCTCAGCTCAAGATGTTGTTAATTGTTCTTCCGAGCAGAGTTTTCTGACTAACAATTGGGAGAAAGGAAATGATCACTATGCTCATTTGGAGTCAGCTCTGAGCTCAATGGTGTCATCTCCAGTTGCTCCTGCTACTTCCGCCGCCGCCTGCAATGACGCTTTTGCAATTCGTGAATTGATCGGAAAATTGGGTCCTATGTCAATGCCGTTTCCCTCGGCTACAACCACCACCACTACCGCCAGTTCATACGGTGGGAATAGTAGTGCCAACAATTCGTGTTATACTACGCCGTTGAATTCGCCGCCTAAGCTCGACGGCGTGCCGATTCTGAATCATTTGGTGAAGGAAAATCTACCTAATTTGGGGAATTTAGTTGCCATGAACCCTCCTTTGCCTTCCTTGTCTGCTGATCCCGGTTTTGCCGAGAGGGCTGCAAAGTTCTCGTGCTTTGGAAGCCGTAGTTTCAACGGAAGAATGGCTCACTTTGGGGCAAACAATGCGGAATTCCAACTTAGATCTAATACTCCAATTATAGGGAATGAGAAGTTACCCAGAGTAGCTAGTAGTCCTTCTCTGAAGCAAGAGGGATCTCCTGGGGAAAACCGGCCGTCGGGCCAACTTCAGATGGAATCCGGGTCCGTCAACGGCATAATTTTGAGTTCTCATCCGAAACAAAATAAAATTCCCGGGACTGGTCCCAGCTCTAACGAAGAGTCCTCTGTTTCTGATCAAGTGCCAAGTGGGGAAAAGGGGTCTAAGACTCCCACCGAAATAAATTCCCGGAAAAGGAAAGCGATGATTTCAAGAGGAAAAGCCAAAGAAGATGCTTCAACTCAAGTTTCTAATGCTAATAAGGTACAGATTCTGAGAATAAAATTCTTACCCAATTACTGTAATTTCTTATGAATGTCATGAATGAATACGGGATAAGTTTTCATTCCAGGTAGTTGAAGCTGACCATGAGAAACATGCAAAGCGATCCAAGCATATAGAAGTCAATGTGGATGAAAAATCCGGTGGCAAAAATGTGGAGTCCAAGGATGATGCCAATAAAGCTGGTAATAATGAACCAAAAAGCCCAGATAAGGCAAACCAAAAGCCTCCTGAGCCACCAAAGGACTATATTCATGTTAGAGCACGAAGGGGCCAAGCCACTGATAGCCATAGCCTTGCAGAAAGAGTAAGCGTTTTTCTTGAACCCTTTTTTCCTGACATCAATTGAGAGATTTTGCATCTAATTTCCCCTCGCTTTCATTATACTAAATCTCAACCGTTTCCTTATTTGTTTAGGTCCGTCGTGAGAAGATCAGTGAACGAATGAAGCTTCTCCAAGATCTTGTACCAGGTTGTAATAAGGTCCGTATCTAGCAGCAGCAAAACGATCGATCATCCATTAGTTCAGTAAAGGTTTACATAGTTGTCATACAGAGTTATTATGTATACATCTCTAAAATTTAGCCTAAATTTTTCCCACAGGTAACTGGCAAGGCGCTGATGCTTGACGAGATTATAAATTATGTGCAGTCATTGCAGCGCCAAGTTGAGGTGAATAGACTTAATCACAAACAAAGATTTACTGTATTTTGAAGCCAATCTTGATGTGTATATGTTTTTCTTTAACAGTTCTTATCGATGAAATTAGCCTCAGTAAATCCAAGACTGGAATTTAGCACGGATAATCTCATGTCCAAGGATGTAAGTAATATAGATTGGTGGTTTGTGTAGAATCCCTCTTAAAAAGGAAGAGTCTTTTAATAAACTTGTGGGATTTCAGATATTTCAAACAAGTGCTGCCCCTTTGGCACAATCTTTGTACCCCATGGATTCCTCGGCAGCAGGTTTCTATGGACAACATCAGTCCCAGCAAAATCCCCAACTGCAGACTAGTGGTTCAGCGAGCCAATGCTCAGTGGACCCAGTTGATACCACAATATTGCGCAACCTAGGAGTACTATTACCTCCCTTAGATGGTTTCAGTGATGCTTTGCCTCAGGTGCCCTATCTAATCCCAACATTTTGGCCTACCCCTTTTATATTCATGTCTTTTTGATTCTCACTTACAAAAAAAAAAAAAAAAAAAAAAAAAGAACTTTTTTTCATCATTTTTTCTTTCTTTTTGCAGTTCCCTTCATTCTCTGAGGAGGACCTGCAGAGCATTGTTCAGATGGGATTTCTATCCCCAAGCTTTCCTGGTAAGAAAGATTTGGTATCATTTCAAAATCTTTGAACTCTTAAGATAAAATGTGGAGAAGGGTTTTTAATCAGAGTTCATTTTGTGTGTTTTGCAGCTGGAAACCAAACTTCCCACATGAAAATTGAGCTTTGACCAAACCCAACCGACCATTCATTAATCCTCAATTCAAGGCCCTCAAGATAAAAAAGAGGCTGCTGATATATATATATATCTATATATATGAAGAGTTCTTGATCAGTTGCCATTAGCCCCACCATTTTAGATCTAATCTTCAGAGTATATTTCTCCTCTGATCTTTTTTTTTTCTTACCAATTAGTAGTAATTGATTTGATGAAGGCCCAGTAAGTAATTAATTTATCTTGTATAATTTCCAGAGAGAAAGAAAAGGTGTATCCTTTCCCCTCACCTGGTGCAAAATATAAAAGCACCCCCCATTTGTAAGATATAAAATATATATTCTTGTAAAATTCAATGATAAAATTGAGATTTAATTTTTGAACTTTTTTTAAAATGAGCTTTCTTTCACTATCCAATCCAATTGTCTCATTAAGACATCAAGTTGAATAAAATGGCAAATTCCAAATCAACTGCAACGACAAGATAAGTAATACGAATCTTGATTTAGATTTTATTTTGCACTGATGTCAAATCGCGTTTTCCTTTGCTCTTCTGTTTACATGATTTTTTTTCACTAAAAGGTTGTTACCAGCTGTATGTATATTATTATGGTGTTTAGTGGGTACCTAATATATATTATATATCCTTTGCTTCAAAAGTCTTCTTTTGAAATGATTATTATTAACAATATATATACATCTTTTCCCTTTCGCTAATTGAGCTGTACTCAACCCCCCTTCCTTCCCTCCCCTGTAAATTCTTTGTGCTTCTAATCAGGCCAAATACATATATATTATTATATAAATTTCTACCACCAAACAACATGGAATATTAGCTTAACCAATCAAACTACACAGTTCATAAGATTATTATTACAGCAGAGAACAGAACTTTCTGCTGTGCTGAAACAAAGTAGAATCAATTATCATTAAAAAATAAAAAAAAAAGAATCCCAGGTTGGCAATGGAAGGAGGGTGAGATTCTGACTAGACCCAATGAATCTGGCAATTCTTATTTATTTAATTCCCATCCCATCGTCTTCCTCTTTCTTTCTTTCTTTCTGTATTATTATTATTATTATTATTATTATTATTATTATTATTATATACTTATACTATTGATTATGAACAGAGAAAAAAAAGTTAATGGAGTAAGTGGAATTATGCTATGGAAAAAAAAAAATTAAAAAAAGATACCCTTTTGCAGATATACTAATCATTTATTACAAATAAATTTTATAATATTTATTTCTTTACTTTATTTTATTCATACTTGAATTATTGGTCTCCCAATCAGTGTGTGTGATGCAATTATCAGAAAGATTCTCTTTGATCATATTTTACACAGTTACAATTATTATTATTTTAAATTTCAAACATGTTTCTGTGACAGTTTTGTCCCTCAATTAATTAAATATATATATATATATATATATATTTTTGCTAGAAGGGTGAATTTTTTTGGCTGATATATATATATATATATATATATATATATATATATATTCATGGTCTGAACATTGAATTTTACCATACTATGATAGACCAAAAGAAAAGACATAGTAACATGCAGGCTTTGTCTGGTTACCATTTATTTTATTTTATTTTATTTTTGTCTATTATAACAAAATAAATGGGATGCAGCAAGTAGAGAATTTATTCCTTAAATACTTTTTTTTTTACTTTTAATTTTTAAAGTACGTGAGAACTAATGTCTTATCATCAAACTTCTTCTTCTTTTTTTTTCGTTCTACTTATGTTGTTTTTTCTTCCTCCTTAAAATAATACCACTTTTAATTTCCAATTCCTATCAACCAATCAATTTTTTTAAATTAATTTAATTCCTCTCCTTTTTCAAGGAATCCCTTGTTTTTATTCATACGTTACTCACAATACGTAATGTATATAATCACGATATATAATTTGATATTTATTTACCTCATTTTTTAATTATAAATTTTCAAATTTTTAAATCACACTTTTAAGAATGAATCACGTCAATTGTTTATTTCGGATGGTAGAGTTTTAAGACAAATATATATATACATATATATATATATATATATGTATGTATAATGTATGTACGCTGAGTGATGAGATCGATCAGTTGGCGACGTATTTTATTTTCCGGGGCATACTGTGTCAAGTTGACTTGAAAAATGAAAATATTTGTATTGAAACAAAAAAAAAAAAAATATATATATATATATATATGTATATGAAGAGAGAGGGAATGGGACAAAAGGGAGAAGAGGGGAAAAAGATTTTGGTGAATATTTTCTTGCACGTTATACACTTTGCCCCCGTATTTGATCATTTACTTGTTTGTAACGCAAATGCGGTAAATAACTACAAATTTTTCTCTGGGAACGTACCTCACTGACAACATACACTTGATTCTTCATTCCACAAAATCAATACTCACTTCCGGATATACATATGTATATATATATACACACACACGTATATACATATATACACTAATTTTTTTAAGATAACACGTGAGTTACTATCAATTCAATTACGTTTTATTGATACAAATGATATTTGTTAATTATATTTACTATTTTTATTAACGGGACATCTTCCAACCACTGAAACTTAGAATGTAGAAAATTTTGCACATGGTTATTAAAAAAAAAAAAAAAAGAAAAAATCCATAACCTACTAATGAAGAAAATTAATGGGATCTATGATTGTGGCAAAATCTTTGTTTATTTCCCATATGAAGATGACAATAAATGAAAATGTGCTAGACAAAATGAAGTAACCCGAATTGGTATGGTGGGACAAGAGCACATAATTATTATTATTAGAGAGTAAGATAGCTAGAAGAAGAGGGACTCGTTTTCCAAAAACCAACTTACTCACTATTCGGAGCACTTTTTTTTTTTCTTAAGCATTCGTTATTTGAATCCACACGGACCGACTAATTTGGATTCAGCTTGAGGTGCACTCGCAGAGTCCAACTCTTATACGATACTCTGTAACATTCTTAACTCGTTCATTATTTGTGTAAAATTAAGAATTTATGATTATGTTTTCTTTTTAGTAATTCAATAATTTTATCGACTAATTTAAGAATGATTCATGAGAGAAAAGGCTTTTAAAACTATAACGATTAATTGAAAATGTAGTAAAAAGTCGTTCATAGCATGAGATTGTAATTAGTCAAACTCATGATTTTTCTCTTAATAAGTCGAGTGAAAACACTTAAATAAAAAGAGTCACACTAATCGAGTTACCAACTTTACTCTAATAGTTATGTTTTTGCACAACTCTTTTGTGGTAGACAATTGTTCTTTGTTGGGAGGGGGTAAGAGAGAAATTGCATGGGAGAGAAAAGGTGGGGGGGAGCAATATTATTTACATAATTTGTTTTACCAAATGTAGATCTTGCTTTGGCTTGAATTGCGTCTACAAAATTCAATTCTTATTCAAGAGAAAGTTTAACTTTGACTTTTACATGACACTCATAATAAGCGTCGAACCCTCAATCTTGTGTAGCATTTACAACTTACGAGTGCGAATATAGAAGTATATATGATGAAGGTGTCACAAGGCTTAGTGTTGGAAGGATAATTGTTTACCAATTGTGAAATTTGTTGGGAGGTAGTTTTCCATGTGAATTTCAATCTTGTTTTCCCTTTCTTAGATATAAGTCCAATAGTGCACGGTTACATTGTGGCAGTTTTAGGGCAGGCGTGGACCATTATCAAACTCACCTAATATGTGAAGCATCGTTGTCTACTAATGTCAAAGTGTTAACTATCCCTGCCTACTGCTAGGCCATGGGAACGAACACTTTCAAGTACACTAACACCATCATCCAACCATGTCAATAATGTGACTTCCACGGTCTACATATTATCAATGTTTTCAATTTTGGGACCATATGTTCAATCCATTTGTTTCCATTCCATTAGTTTAATCGCTTAATTTGTTTTGTATATATATATATATATATATATATATATATATATATATATAACAAGAAAATAGTCCTCGATCTCACTTATGATTGTGCTAGATCATAAGTGAGAGATTTTTTTTTTTTTTTTTTTTTTTTTTTTAAAAAAAGAAAAATTAGCTATTTTTAATACTTATTTTGTTTTCAATTAGGCAAAGAATTCATTTTCGTCTAATTTTATTAAGTTTTAAGCAAACGTTAGAGGATATTTTTGTTATTGAAGATCTTGTTAAATAACTATATCTTAATAAAACTCTCATTTCTTTCAATTTCATTTCATTTTTTAAAAAATTTCTTGTATTATTTGATATTTGCTAGTTAATGATATTTTAAATGATGAAAATATATTTTACGTGTACTTACTTATACTTAGAACGTGAATTTTGATGGTTAAAAGTTGATAAAAATTAAAAAGACAGGAACCATTTGTTCAATTATAAATAAAAAAAAGTATCCCATTGTTCAAAGGAAAAAAAAAAATTCTTTAACTTGGCACAATGAGAAAATGTCTCGTGAATATTACACAAAGTTACAAATACAACACATTTTGTGCACCATATAAAAGTTATGATGGAAGCCCAAGGCGCAGATGAGTGAGTAAATAGCTCTTCTGACTTAACCGAGATCAAAGGTTCAAACACTGACTCATGTATGCAACTATTTAAAATTTAGAGTCAGTGCTTCTTCCCATAATGTATCAACCCGGTTTGAACGAAGATTAGTCCGAATTTAAAAAGTATTCTCTCATAATTTGATACACATCTATAACAACTCGTAGCCTAAAAAAAAAAGTAATATTAATAAAAATTTTGAGTTACTCAAAAAAAAATCTTTTGACTGAAGTAAAATAAAAAACAAAGAGAGATTGTAGGCATTTTTTGACCTACTTCAGTTAGCAGTCTAGGAGAACATGGAAACCACTAAAATCTCATATTTTTGCATTACAGACTTGAGCTTTCTAGAAAGTTCTTCCTTTAATATAACTTTTTTTTTTTCCACATAATATATGTTGGTTCAAATATATTTTAGTTCTTCACTCAAAATTTTGCTTATGAAAAGACGGATGTATAGAGAGTTTTCTCAATAAGAATTCGATACAACTTGACTCTGGATTAGTTGAAACCCAAATTAGATAAAAAAATTACAAAAAATAAAAGAGGAAATTTGTAAACCAATTCCGTTTCTTACATTACCGTTTAAACCTTAAAAAAGGGGAAAATAAGGTATAAATCAGGTCCAGCTCAGCTTTCAAAATCACCAGAGATACATTGAATCTAGTACGTAATTGTACATCTCTAATTGCATTTTTTTTCTTTTTTAAATAATAATAATTCTATTAAGAGCTAAAAATATGATATCATTTTATTTTCTAACTCATGAAGGAAATTGTCAAGTGTTTTTGTGCCTAGTTGACAGTAAAACTGTCCTCAAACACTCTCCTTGCCTTCAATGGTGGGAGTTCGACACCCCCCATTCCCATGTATCAAAAAAAAAAAAAAAACTCATGGAGGAAATTAATTAAAGGAGTCACAAGAATAATTTAAAAAGATTTATATATATATATATAAAAACGTCACAAGTTATTCACAAAAAAAAAAAAAAAAAAACGACACAAGTTAAAACGACACTATTTTAATAAATTAATAATACCTCATTTTCAGTAATAGTTAAATTCTGTTTGTGGCCTCATCGAGTTTTTTTTTCAAAATTTTGTTTGGACTTTGAAGGATTTATGCTTTTAGCCCATTTTATTCCTGAAATTCAGATCCATATAATTATTTTTATTATTATTCAGGTTGGCAAGTAGCGCAGGCCCACAGATTAAAAGCATCTCTATTCCGGACTAAAACTTCCTTCTTTGTATCAACAAATGTTGGTGCAAGTGGAAGGAACTTAGTTCTCTATCTGCAAGGTTTCAAATTTGAACTTTGTCTATGAAGAGACATGTACAAGGAAAGTTTTCCTCTAATAGGGGTTCGATGCAGCTCGAATCCGGTTTAGTTGGAGCCCAAAGTGATTATCGGGACACAAATAAATTACAAAAAAAAAATAATAAAAAATTTCCTTCTTGTAGTGAATTAATTAGGTTTAATTTTTTTCTTTTTTTTGTCGCTCAATGTACGAGGTGTCCTAGATGGATCTCAATTATAGAAGGATACCTTTAAACCAATCCACATCCAAACTAATCCATCATTCAAGCCGGATTGGTTGATTGCGGGAGGAAGCTTTGACCAGCTGTATACATGAGTCAAGATTCAAACTTTTAACTTCAGTTAAGCAAAAAAAAAAAATATTGTAAATGTTACACAAGATCGAGGGTCTTGACACTTATTATGAGTGCAAGAGACAAAATGAAGTTTTCTCTCGTGTAAGAATTAAACTTTGATGATAAAATTTTTTAGTTAAGCGTTTATTGATTGAGAAAAAATATTCATAAAAGATTGAAAGAGAAGAAAAAAACATGAAATTACAAATTTCAAATAATAATAAAGATGGGACAACACATTATAATTGTCGTTTGGAATTATTTTGAAGCAAATCCAATCAGTGTTTGCAATCTTTGATGATGATTTCATCCACTCATTTGATTAGACCCCACAATATGTTGATAGAATTGTACAAATATATTGCCATCTATTATTTCATTTGGATATCATTTTTTTTCCCCTCTAATCATTATTCAATAAAATATTTAACACGATATTTATCCAAAGTTTTATACAAAATTCAAGTAAAGGAATTAAATTTTATTTTTTTTTTTTTTTTTTTTTTTGGTAGAAAAATTTTAACCTTTATAAGCAAAGGAAAAAGGAGGAGGGAAAAAGGTGGGTGGTGATGAAGAACTCTATAAGCCGAAAATAGGCCCAACAGGGTTAAAAACCATATTCATTCTTGGTCTCCTTTCAAAGAAGAAGTAGGGACAGAAAAATCTTTGATTAGGCCCATTGGATATGTGAAGAAAGATTCTTGATTTTAGGCTTGAAAACAATAATATATATATATATATATATATATATATATATATATATTTCCTTTAAAAAAAAAATTCGAGGAATATTGGTACCCCTTTGAGGCGCTTGGTGTCCCTATCTTTTTTATGAGACTAATTCGGACTCGGCTTACGGAGCGCTCGCAGAGTTAACTCTTACTCGAAGAATATTGGATTATAAGTAATAATATGCACATTAGTTATGGTGCTCATTTTTAAATGGAATATTGATTCAATGTGGTTCCTATTTTTGTTATTTTAAATTATTTTGGTCCTTCAACTATTATTATTTTTTTCTTGGTGATTCATATATATATATATTGGTTTTACTTTTCAGTTACTTTGGACTTCAATTAATTTAAAATCTATTCATCGGACTCTTTTTGAGAAAAAACTCCCATTTTTTATTTCTTTATATAAAAAATTCAAACTCAAAATTTTATTTAAAAAAAAAAATTAAAATTCTTCAACTACAACCGAATATAAGTATATATAATCTAAAATTGTAGAAGAAATATATGACAAAGTTGTACTAAAATCAAATGAAGCCCAAGCCCAAATATGAAACTATAATTGGAAAACTATAAAGTTATTCAAAGAAAAAGAGAAAATAAATGTAATAAGAGCTTCCACGAATAATTGGAGCCCAAAGTGTCCTTTTGAACACAAATAATTAATTAAAAATAATAATTTACATTTATAATTAATTATTTAGGAGTTAAAATTTTATGATATTTATGGAGCCACACAGTAACCAATTGAACCAGGCATTTTAATGGAAAATAAAATTTGTAAGATGGGATTTTCCCAGTTTTGCTAAATATACTTTCACTTCTCAGTTCAGTCCACACTTTCTCACAAGAAGAAAGTCATGTTTTTCTTCTTAAAAAAAGCTACTCGCAGTCGGAGCGCGTGTAGAGACTCCGCACATGCCCTGCTCCAGCAGATGGAACAGACATTGCCACTAATTACTATACTCTCTATTCTACACTTAAACATTTACAATGGCAGATGAAATATTTTTTTGTCGTTTCTAAATATAGCCTCTGTCAGCCTTCCATCTCCTCCTCCACTCCACTTTCTCCGGATCAACGCCTGTCCTCTTCCTCCCACTCATTCGCTGCCATGGCCGCGGCCCAATAGGGATCTGAAACTTACCTTTACTTTTCTACGTATCGTCGTCGTCGCCTGTTCGTTAACTCACATATTTCTCTATCTATATCGTTTCTGAATCTTTTTATATATATATATATATGTCTCGTCCACCGAATTATGAGTTTCAGGAATGGTGGAACCAGCAAAGAGCCAATGAGAATGACGTTTTTCCTGCTCCTTTTGCATCGGAAACATCTAGTATTTTGACCGTCGATGTTGCCAGTCCTCTCTCGGATCGTCACAAGGAGCGTTCTCGTAGTGCTCGACAAATCTCTTGGATTTATCTTCTAAAATTTCAACAGCTTGCTAGTTCTATTGCTTTCCTTACCAATGGATTCATCAGTGTTATCCGGACGGCCCATCGTCGTGTCGCGGCTTCCAATGCTACTCCTCGTCGCTCCGAATCTAGGCTTTACAAAATTATTAAGGTTTTTTTGTTAATTGTAGTGACGTTGTTAATTTTCGAGCTTATTGCCTACTTTAAAGGTTGGCATTTTAGTCCGCCAAAGCTCGAGGCCGAGGTGTTGGACCTGGTCGAATATGTTTACGCTCACTGGTTAGAAATTAGGGCGAATTATTTGGCGCCTCCGTTGCAGTTTTTAGCCAATATGTGCATTGCCTTGTTTTTGGTACAGTCGGTGGATCGGGTGGTTTTGGTGCTTGGTTGCGCCTGGATTAAGTTACGAGGATTGAAGCCTGTTGCTCAGATGGAGTATTCGACGGATGAGGAGACTTCAAATGCCAATGTGGAGAACTATCCCATGGTTCTTGTGCAAATACCCATGTGCAATGAGAGGGAGGTAAGCAGATGTAGGTTTTCATATCCCTTCTAATACTATCAATTGTTTCGAGTAATTATACTACCTTCTTTGAACTGCGCACTACCTTTTCGTTTCCAAAGTGTTACTTCTTCTTCACTCAGCAGCATCGTTGGGACTTGGATTTTAGTTGCCATCTTAGGCATGAATCAGAATCTAAGTACTTTTGCATCCAATTATTAGCTAGCATAAGCTTCGGCAGTTATTACTGATCATATCTACCATGTAAAAGTATTCCGTTATTGACTAGTAATGACATATGATGATATGTTAGTGGACATTGCAAACTCAGCTTGTTTTGTAACTGCCTTAAGGATTATTTCTCTGTGTCGCGGGGATCATTGTAGTCTAGGTTTGCAAATTATTAAAAGATTGGAAGAATGCTTTTATAAGTAAGTAGGTTTTCAAATTTTGCGTCTTCTACTTCTTGATAAGTACAATTGGAAAATCTGGAATCTGTACAATCAGCTTTTTGAAGTGATCTTTTTGTATGTATTTAGCAGTAATAGCTGGTAAGTAAGAGCTAAGGTTTTTTCCTGTTTTTTATGTATGAGCAAAAGCAGACTAATATCATACCCTGTATTTCAAATTTTCTTGGGGTATATCAGATATCAACTTTTATAGAACAGATGTGATGCTGTGCTTAAAAATTATAAAACTTTTTATGTCCCCTCTAATCATCCAACTTCTGCAAATGGGGAAACTTTAATAAAATCGCTGACCATATAATGATAGTCTCTGCTGCATTTGGCTTCTCTCTCGATGCTCCTACTGCTCTAAATGTGACTGCTATTCCCGCTAGTTTGCCATTCTGTTCATTGGACCTGGAACTCTGATTGGTTTATTATTATTGTTATTATTTTTTATAAATAATTTTCTACATTTTCCCATTAACCTTGTTTTATCTCATTTTCTGGTGCAAATTCAAGTACTTCATATGGATCATGTGTATGCTTATTATTTTCTCAAACAATGAAGACCTTTCTTTCTGGCATGCGCATGATGCAACAAGTGAGTGGAAGCTCAAATAATAAGGGATTTATGGTGTAAACTAAGCTTTATCAAATTAAACTAGCAGTGTTAAAATTAGTATTTTCTCATGATACTGGCATGTTTTTATGAGACTATATGTAATACATAATATATGCCATTTCAACATCATGAAAGTTCAATCATATGTAAACACCATAGACAAACATCAAGGAGACTGAACTGTTCCAGAATTATTTTGTGTATTTCTCTCAGAAAACAATAACTTCACAATCATTATTTTTTATTTGATTTGTAGCCTTTAAAACCTTCTTCCATAGTTGTCATTTCATCCAATGTGGAGATTAGAAGTAGAAAGTCACGTCTATATTTACATATTTATATGTCAACTTTCTTTTCACGATATAAGGATTCTTCTCCCCACTGGTCCTCCTCTATCCTGAGTTCCTTATCATTTTGCTTCAGGTTTATCAACAATCGATTTCAGCAGTATGTATCCAGGATTGGCCAAAGGAGAGAATGCTGGTACAAATTTTAGACGATTCTAATGATTTGGCTGTTCAAGACCTCATCAAGGCAGAAGTACATAAGTGGCAACAAAGGGGTGTACGAATCATATACAGACATCGTCTTGTTCGCACAGGGTATAAAGCTGGGAACCTGAAATCTGCAATGAGTTGCGATTATGTCAAAGATTATGAGTTTGTAGCAATTTTTGATGCAGATTTCCAACCAGCACCAGATTTTCTGAAGAAAACAATTCCTTATTTTAAAGTAATTATGCTGCTACATCTTTACTAAGAGCTTCAGTAGCTCTGACATCACCAAGCATAATATTTCGATTGACATTCAGAAATTCGTATTCTGTAGGTCTTAGGTCAGATTAATGTTTTGAATGACATCATGCATTGTTTGATATCTGAAAAATCTTTTGACATTCCTGTTAATCATCTTGAAAAATATTTTCCATCTTCATATTAAATTGACTGCTGGCATATATGTTTTTTCAGTCAATGGTTGATCATGCATTCATACTGCCCTAATGACCTAAAACTATTTGATTGAATAACAAAGGTCTAGAAAGGACCGACTTGAAGTGTTTTTATTATAAGATTTTGTGCAACTTTTATGCAATAAAAGAATCAGTAGCTAACGCTTTAATAGTGGGTCATATTGATCTCTTACCATTTTTGTTTAATGTGTTGTCTCTGCATTGTTGAAGGGGAACGACGATCTTGCACTAGTCCAAACAAGGTGGTCATTCGTCAATAAGGATGAGAATTTGCTTACAAGATTGCAGAATATTAATTTGGCTTTTCATTTTGAGGTTGAGCAACAAGTCAACGGTTGGTTTATTAATTTCTTTGGTTTTAATGGAACTGCTGGTGTGTGGAGAATCAAAGCACTAGAGGAATGTGGTGGTTGGTTGGAGCGAACAACTGTTGAAGATATGGATGTAGCTGTCCGTGCCCACCTTTTTGGATGGAAGTTCTTTTATTTGAATGACGTTAAGGTCTGTAAGTAAATAAATGCTTCCTTATTTATTTTCAAATAAGTTCAAATTGGGGGAGGCTTTCAAATTTTGGTAAATCTTTCAGTGTCTATGTGAGCTTCCAGAGACCTACGAGGCCTACAAGAAGCAGCAACATCGCTGGCACTCAGGTCCAATGCAGTTGTTCCGCCTATGTTTCTTTGACATACTGCAATCACAGGTGACCAATATAGATTTGATTATTCTTTATGTGCAGTATCTCAGCTATGTTTAAGATTCATTTGGAAGCTATTCATCATTTTATCAATGAATGAGGTTTAAAGTTTTGGTGAAAAATCTAAGGAAAACAGTAAAAAGGTGCAGTAGTTACTTTACCATGACTGTAAAGTTGTACTGGCACAAACTATATAAGTACAATAAGCAAGAGTGTATGTAAGTAATAAACGGGAACTGGAAATGTGACCATAAACTTTGACACTTGGAATGTGAACAAATCTCTTCAAAATGCATATAGTAGTAGGTCTGATAAAGAAACTTGTGGACAAGCCTTTGAAAATTTCCTTCCATCTCTATTAAACATTTCTATAACTTTATGGTTGGTGCATGTCTACATATATATAAATATATATATATATATATATATATATATATATATATGTATATTATTTATTTTTTTTCAGTTTTTAGCTTACTATTTTTGTTTGAATTTGTAGGTGAGTATGGCAAAGAAAGCAAATCTGATATTCCTTTTCTTCCTGCTGCGTAAGCTTATACTACCCTTCTATTCATTCACTCTCTTCTGCATTATTCTTCCTCTGACCATGTTCCTACCAGAAGCCAAGCTGCCAGATTGGGTGGTATGTTATATACCTGGATTTATGTCTATCCTAAATATCCTCCCAGCCCCACAATCATTCCCATTTATTGTGCCGTACCTTCTGTTTGAAAATACAATGTCTGTGACAAAATTTAATGCCATGATATCTGGGTTGTTTCGACTGGGAAGTTCTTATGAATGGATTGTAACTAAGAAACTGGGTAGATCATCAGAAGCAGATTTAGTTGCAATTATGGAAAATGAGTCCCAACCTTTGGTTGGAAGTAGTGGTGTATTACAAAGATCATCTTCAGAATCATCAGGTCTTGCTGAGCTTAACAGACTAGAGATGACCAGGAAGGCTGGAAAAATCAAAAGAAACCGTTTGCACAGAAAAGAATTAGCTCTTGCATTTATTTTGCTAACAGCTTCAGTTAGAAGCTTGTTATCTGCCCAAGGAATCCACTTTTACTTCCTTTTATTCCAAGGCGTCACGTTTCTAGTCGTTGGTCTTGATTTGATAGGAGAGCAGATTAGTTGAAATGATCATCCCGTGTTGTTCATCTGTGACTGCAATTCTGTCATCCCCGTTGGTTAAAAGTGAATCTGTTAATTCATTTGAAAAATCAAGTAGTGACATAGTTATTCAATAGGACCATACGAATGAGAAAATTTGAGGAGCTTTGGCTTCAGTTGGATTTTGGATTTTCAAATATCACACGAGCTGCTGGATGGTGTAACTTCTTGTACACTTACCTGTGTAGAATTTGCAGGCTCTATGATAGATTTATCAGATTTATAATTCTTTATTCTTGTCATTGGCAGATTTTGTACAATTACACTCAATACGTATAATTAATTCTTTATTTTTCCGTTCTCTCTTATTGTTCAAACTTTTGACCAGCCTAGAGCACTATGTTTGAACCAGTTAATTATAAAGATAGAAAAACAAAATGAGGTTCTTGCAAATTTATTGAATCAAACTTGCATAGTTGAATCAAACGACACATGGATATATAAAATGTCAAGAATAAATATTAGGCAAATGTATAGTTGTAAAAAATTCAAAATTCCCAGATCAAGAACCTTTTCAGCTTCCACATTGACTGTGTGCCAACCAAAAAAGGGACAAAGCAAACTCAGTAGTAATGAAAACTTCTAGAACTCTATTACTATGACTACAACAGAATGACAAAGAAAATTGGATCTAAGCAGCACCAGCACTCTTTCCTTTCTTCCTTTGAATTTTCTTCATGTAAAATTCCAGCTCTTTGCCTTCCAGGATGTAACTGCAAATTTAATTTTTTATAAGAAACAAGAACTGATTTCATAAAACAAGTCAATCCACAGTTTGAGATTAAGCTTACCCATCAGCTCTGCCACACTGTCCTGGACGGGAAGAGATGCAGGCAAGCAGACGGCCACCACCAAATTGCTCCTCAATGTGAGGATCAAGCACACGACCTGCTTGACGCTTTTCAACTTTTCTCTGAACATGATTGCTCCTCCCGGGTTCCTCTACAGGAACTTCTCCCGCCACCTATTACGTGCCAAGGAACAACACAATTTTGGTAATTCATAAAAATACATATATGCTATATCAGAAGCTCTTCCCCATTCCATCATCTTGTCCATGAATTTGTGTGAAAAATACTGTCAGTTTGATTCATATCTACTATCTATGAGAAATTTCAGTCACAATCAAAAAAACCCATTTAACAGAAATATAGTGAGAATAAAGATTAGTTGGTATACCTCAGCATCCTTCTTAACAGCGCTCTTCTTCTTCCTACCAAGGTCAACACCATAGTGTTGGAGGTACCACTGCTTAAATGGGGCTGCATCCACCTGGACAATTGCACTCTTCACAAGAGTTTGAGTACGAACCAGCTCATTGTTTGAGGCATTGTAGACAACATCAAGGATACGGGTCTTCCGTGTCACAGCCTCACTACCCCATGAATAGTTCCCTGTGTCCAACCTCAAAGCTCTCCATTTCACATTGCCACCTCGAACACGGATTCTCCTAACCGTTTTGTTGCTGGAGAGCTTTGTGTTTGCTGACTGACGACCAAGCTCATACCTTACAGAAGGAAAGAATTTTAAAATAAGCCAAAAGATACATGAAAAACAGAACTTATATTCTCTTTCTAAATATTTCAAGGAACAAATAGCATTCAGACTCCAAGAAGAGGATGTAAGAGAATTAAGTTCTAAAATACTCCATTCATTTTTTATAAGTTGTGGCCTTTTGCAGGATGCTATGGTATATTTCCATTAGTCAATCTTGATTTGGCAATGAACTTCAGTCTATACAATAACAAGGTAATTACAAAGAAAACAATGCCATAACACATAACAAACTTGACTTGCTATAACAATCATGTGAGTCCATATAAATACACTCCTGCCAATTATCAAGCACATTGGCAAAGCAAATGAATAAAATAATAATCTTCCATCAACTTCAGATCATGAAATGGAACAAGGATAACTTCACAAAAACATAGATAATACAGGCGGACATACATCTAAGTGACCATATGAAAAGACATGCTATTCATAACCAACAGAAGAATGAATCAGCCATGAGCCGAAAACGATAAATATATATACATATATAGAAGAAGAAAAAAGAAACGATTAAGGAGATGATAGAACAAAAAACAGACTTGCGCTTCTTCCTCCAGGCTTTCTTCTTTCCACCAGTGGCACGCCTCTTGTGCATAGAATCTCTTGAGATACCTACAAAGAAATCATAGTCACATAACGTTCAGAAACCATTATTACCATTTACACAGCCTAACAGGAGAATAATGGTGGGTGGATGAGAGAGAAAAACAATGCATACCCATTTTGTGACAGAGGCGATCTTCTTCTCCGTGCCCGGATGTGTGTGTCCTCTGCTGCTCTGTTCTGCTCTTCTGGTTTGAAGGAGGAAATCTATAGAACCCTAGGGTAATATGATAAAAACCCTAATCATAGAAAAAGAAATTGGGCTCACAACTGAAAGGGTTTTTAGATGGGCTATCGAATTTTGGGCTCAATTTCAATACTTTTCTCTTATTTTCTTTATTTATTTATTTATTTATTTTGAATTATTATTTATTTTCTTAAAGAAAGCCTAGCTGAGCTCTCAGTAACGAAAATGACTTTTTTTCTCTTTTTTATATATTTAGATTTTTTTAAGTTAATAATTTTTAATATTTAATTTTTTTTTAATAATTTATGGATATTCCATATTTAATTAAATTAAATTATTTTAATTTTTATTATTAATAAGAGTAATTTTTTTATAAAAAAATTATAATAATAAAATATTGAATTAGGTTAATAAAGCAACTTAATTTGTTCAGATAAAAAACAATTTTATGGATTGGCAAGTTCATATATATAAAAAAAGTGTCGGTTCAATATATAAATATAACTATAAATAATTAAAAGTTGTAATTACCAAAAAAAAATAATAATAATAATTAAAAGTTATTGAATTTCACTCTATTATGAATTAATAAATTTTAAGATATTATATGAAACACTAAATAAAATCAAAATACATGTATTAATTTTTAAATTAATTAATATATTTATTTTGTTAAATTTTTAAATAATATTTTAGAGTATCAAAATTAAAATAATAAATAGTATTTTTAATCTAATAATTGTTTTAATTATTTTCATTAGTATTTATTTTATTTTATTTTATTTATTATAGTACAATAAAAATATGATTTTTTTTTTTTTTTTTTTTTTATGATCCATTTGATCCATTTTTAAATAAACAAATGATGCATGAGAATCCTTAATTTCAAAATTCCTTAGTATTCATATGAAACTCTTCCCCGAAGAGGGATATCCTTTGCAGTATTCATTTTTTCCTTTTAAACAGAGAACAGAGAAAAAACTTCATTTTTATTTTCTTCTTTTGTTCTGATAATCCAGCGGTCTAGAAAAGAAAAAACTAGTTTCACACTCAAATAAAAAGAAATAAATATTACTTATTTAAATGAAATAACCCTGGAAGTTCTTCAAGGAATTCAATATCACCAAGTATAACTATGACACAGTTAAATCAAGCAGACAACATCGACAAAAAGTCTTGGATTTTAACATTAAAGTAAAACTAAACTTGCAAAACAAAGTGATCAGCTTGTTTGATTTTTATTTTCTCCCCCCAATCATCAGGCATTGCTGTCAAGGCTCATCGGCTCAGCCTCCTTTGCAGTTGTTTTCTGAAAAGATAAATGAAATTGCCCATTGAAGAAGACGTTGTCATCATCAGGCTAAAAGAATAAAGAATAAGAGTACAGAGCACAGTCAAACTTACATTAAGGTCAGCTGACTCCATCTTGTTCAATTTGGCAAACATGTTTCCATAAAATTTGGCATCTTTCTTGTTAAATTCCTTCACCTTCTCCTTCAAAGCTTTGTACTCAAGCTTCACATCCCTGCATCCAAACATTTGTACATTTTGAATTTGTTAGCTCTAGTAGACATTCAAACATCTAAAAGAAACATTCATGTGATGTTGGAGATTTCCATAATTAAACATTACCTGTTGTTTGGGTCAATCTCAAGAGCTTTCTTAATATCAAACTCTGCCAGATCCAGATCAGCCAAATACATGAATGCTTGCGCTCTCCTGTAAAGTGCCTTCACATTTGTTGACTCAAGTTCTAACACCTGTAGATGTACCATCAAATTTAGCATTTCCCTGTTATTACATGAAACTAAAAATATACATACATGTATATATATATATATATCCTATCCAGGATAGGGCGAGGATCAGGTAATATTTGATCACTACCTTTGTGCAAAGTTTCTCCGCTTGCTTGTAATCCTTGAGTTTCAACTTGCAAGCTGCGTTGTTTAGATTGCAAGAAATTTTCAAAGCTTTGGACTGTTTCTTCTGCTCTTCACTAAAGGAAGTATCGTATTCTATGTATTTTGCTGCCTGCAATCGAAGCATGAAAACATTATCTTTTATTCATATGAGAATCCTACCAAGAACTACTAAATGAGAAAAAAAGAATGTAATTTGCATGCCTAAATTTTTACCTTCTCATAGCGCTTGGAAGCTCTGACGTACTTTCCAGCCTTGAATAGGGCATTGCCTTCTTCCTTCTTCTTGCCTGCAGCTTCAATTTTCTCCTCGGTATTCATATCCCAAGATTCTTTTTCCTGATGGGATTCAAGAAGAAAATTTATAAAACAAGACCCCAAAAATTGTTGAGAGTCTTAAGACTACAGGATTAACAAGAATAGCACTGTACTCACTTTGAGAAAAGAGACCAGCTCAACTTCATAAAACACAGTCGAATTTGCTGGAACTACAGCTAGCTCTTGCTTTGATTCAGAAGAACCAAATGCGTATTCTGGTGCAATAATCACAGAAGCTAACTCACCCTTTTTCATTGTCATCACAGTCCTATCCAAACCTTCAATGACTTGTTCTGTTGAAAGAAAGAAGTCAGCACCCAAAGCAATAATGGAAAAGCAATAGCACATAGGTAAGGAGAATTGCAAGGATACCCTCATCAGTCTTAAACTCGAAAAGGTCATCTTCATTGCCATCATGACCCCTCTTGAAAAATATAGTACCATCTCCCAATTTCGCAACAATTTTAACTGGCCAAAACAAGCAAAACATTAAGTTTGATTTCGAAAATGACACGTAGGCCGGAAAAAAATGTCCAATAATAGGAAACTAAAGAACCTACTTTTCACTACAGCTCCTTCATTTGGCTTTTCATATCCTTCCCCTTCTTTCAAAATCTTCTTGATGACTTTCTTGTCATCAGTAACGTTTGAGACAGTCTTCCATGAGACTAGCTCCAGGTTTATACTCAACGTCGCATTTGGTGGGACAGCTCCTCCATCACCAGAAGCTGGTTTGCCCTTGTCCCCAAAACCATCTGCAACAAACAAAATATCCGTAAGACTCATCTCCAATTGTTCCAGCTAAGAACATAGAAAGCTGCAAAAAGAGAGTTCTTGACAATTACATTGTGGTTTTACGGTCAGAAGAACCTTCTCTCCTCTCTTCATTGTCTTTACAGCCTTGGCAAGAGCAGGACAAAAGTGACCTGTTAAAAAAAAAAAAAAAATTAAAAAAGAAAAGGCCACTAAGAATGTACTTCAATTGCAGTGTACCATTAGTATGGAACAAGGTTTACATTTATAATAATAATAATAATTAAAAAATAAAAAAATAAAAAAAAAGGAAGAAGAAGAAAAAGATACCTTCTTGAACAGTAAACTCGACTCCATCAGATTTTGCAACCAAGGTTCCATCTTCTAGAAGGACTTCATACTTTACTGCATTCAATAAGAACAAACAAATAGCCCTGAGAAGAATAGCAAACGAAATAGAAATAATGAATAGATACAAAAAATCTCACGTCCATACCTGTCACTTCATCAAGATCCTTTGGATTTTCCCATTTCTCTCCCTCTACAAGGATCTTCTTAAATATCCCACCATCTTTGCAGATATCCTTGACACTTACCCATGAAAGTAACTCAACATCGAATTGAAGAGTAGCATTGGCGGGAATTGTTGGGGGAGAGCCTGACTCTCCATAGGCCAGCTCTGCAGGAATGGTGAACAAGGCATTTTCACCCTTCTTCATTGTTTTGATACCTAGATCCCATCCCTTAATCACTTGACCTGTTCAAACAAAAGAGAGAGGCTTCTATTTCACGAAGGAATTCACTAGCATGAGTTTATATATGAATTCTACATACACTCATTTATTTATTATTAATAATTCCATTCAAGAAGGAAAGGGGCGACTTAGGAAGACCTTATGAGATTATTAAAGGAAGAAAGTAGAAAATATTATACAAGTATTGACATACACCAAATACAACAGAAATTTAGAATTATTTCTTTAAAAAAAATTTTAAAGAAAGGAAATAAATCCTAGTTCTTAATGGATTCTTACGGTAAAACTGCACAGAATCAATAAAGAGTTAATTTTGCATTCAAAGCAAGTGATGCAGACAGTTTCTGCATAGGATTTATCTCATATAAGACGGAAGACTACAAACCCGAAAAGGCAGAAGAAAGATCATCACAAACAATGAAAAGTAGACATCACCATCCTTAATTCATACTCGTCATACATCCCAGAGATACAAAAGTAAATTCAGACAATGGAAAAGTTATTAAATTACAAGCAAAAATTTCTGACCTTGGCCAAGGGTGAATTTGAATGGAGTTCCTCTGTCACGACTCGAATCAAACTTAGTCCCATCAAGCAATGTCCCAGTGTAGTGAACTAAAAGTTTTCAAAATAAAAACCAACAGAACAAAAGTTAGAGCATAGAGCTCGAGAGAAAAGCAACATTTCACGAACTGGAATATCATTTGCTTTTCGCAGATATCATGTTTATACCTTCAACCTCATCACCGTTATCAGGAGTATCCCATCCTTCACCTTCCTTAAGGAGCTTCTTTTTCAATCCTTGGTTTCCGATCTCCTTCTCCTCTCCAACCTTCAACACATGTTCGTCCGGGAGATCGAAGTCCTCGCCCATTCCCTCGGCTGGCGGCATATCGAAATCCTCATCCATTATTGATTAACAACTGTAAAAAAATTTCAGGGAAAAAAAAAAAAAAAAAAACAAACGTGCGAGTACGGAAGCAGAGTGCCAAAATGTGCAGCGGAAGAATCTATGGGTGACGAGTTCTGGGAAGGTGAGAAGCTTTAATGGTGTGAAATTGAGATTGAGGAAGGCAGGTCTATGGGTTCTAGAGAGTTCTAAAAGGGTTTAGTACTAAGAGAGAAGAGTGGCGAATGGCCAGGATCATTCTGGAGATTCATTGCGAAATTTTTTACGGAAGAATTGTTTTCGGGGTAGTACGTGATCAGGTGTTTCTCGTTTCTCTGTGGAGACTCTACTTGAAAATTGATTCGTGACCGTCCAATCTGATTAAACGGCTGTAATTGGATCTGTATGCAAAGTTTCTCATGTTCTAATCCGGACCCCGCTTAGGTTGAGTTGAGTATGTGGGAGAAGTGCTGTTTTATTTGCATAATTAGCCCTTCTATTATTAGGACTTTTCATTTTTTTTCCCCCTTAAAAGTTTTGTTTATTTCTTTGTCAACATTTCTTTTTAAAAGACAAATATTATGATATTTATCTCAAATTTTATTTCATCTATATTAATTTTTCCCCCTATTTTATAAAAATTCAAAATATTTGACACAACATAAAATTACCAAATATATATATATATATATATATATATATTTGGCTAAAGACACCAACTGTGTTGCCCCAAACAATGAAAATTAATTCACATTTATACTAATCTCATTACAACTCATAGGAAATGAGAACCGAGTTAATGATAGGAAATTCTGATACCAAATTTCTCAATTATTTAATTTAACATAAATGTAAACAATCAGAAACATAATTATGTCAACTATATTTTTTAGCACCATAGATGTTATTTGATTTTAAAACTTAAAATGTATAAATTATTTTATATTCGTACATTTGATTATGCAAATTGATAAGTGTTTCCATGAGCTAAAATATAACAAATGTATTTTTAACTGAACTCACCAACTTCTCAACTAAATAAATGCATTGCCGTCCTTAAGACTCGTCTAGATTAAAAGTTGGTTCGCAAAACCAAATAAAAATAACAAGCTGCGAACAAGGCGGATTAAAATGAGCAATTTGGAATACTATCTAGGTCCTTAAATAAGAAAAATTTGGGGTAAAAAGATATTAAAATATCCCGCGGTCTCTGAAATGATATCACTAAGGTTCTGTTCAGGACTAAACCACCACCTAGGAATAGTTGATACGACATTCTTCAGATCTATAGCTCACTATCATCGGATTGCTCTCCACTTGATGGTTTACCGTTCACTGAAACAAGCTCAGTATCAAAGACCAATGTTGCTCCACCTGTAAATGGCCAGCGAATTAGGTAGTATTAGATATGTATCAGCTGATTCCAGTAAAGAGTCCATGCGATTAAATATGCAGAAACTATCAGACTTACCAGGAATTGATGGCGGGGCTCCTTGATCTCCATAGCCAAGTTTTGCAGGGATTTTCAGCTTTCTCTTTTCTCCAACACACATACCCAAGAGTCCTTGGTCCCATCCTGCTCAATGGAATTATTTAATGAGTTGGGAAAATTAATTTCTTAAAAATGTCTATGGAATGAACTTTCTTCTAAAAATATATATCAGCAGAAATATGTTATCTGAACGAGGTAATTACAAAGAGCATAAACTACTAGCAGTTTGGAGGGCTGGCTATGTCTAGTCATTAAAAGATAAATTATACATCTGGATTTTAGCTGGAACCACCAAACTCAGATATAGACCCTGTTGCTCTGAGAACAAAATTCATTGTAAGTTTAATATCTCAAGAAGTACAATCTTTGAGTTACCCTGATTCTCTGGTGTGAAATGTTTCCCAGAGGTGGTAACTAATAAAAGATGAAGCTTGTATCCTCATCCAGTATGCATCTTCTTCATGGCTAACTGACCAAATAGATTCCCCAATTGGTTTTCATTCAAGCTGTCTGAGGAACTAACTGGAACTAGGATCTGCAACTTCTGATTACCCTTTAAATTCTGTGTTTTAATGTTTCTCTCTATCCATTTTGCTACAAGAACTAACAAGGGTTTATTCTATGGCCCTCTCCATATTGTCTAGCGATTCTATATACAAATTTATTCTAATATTTAAGCACCAACAATGAAGACATGAACTTAGCTGTGCGAATAACATAAGAAAATCAAATAATTAGAATTGTAGCTTTGAACAGCAATCCAACAAGGACAAAACACAATTTTATTTATAGCAACTAGAGACCAAAATACGAATAAACACTGTAATTTATGGTTCCAACATTACTTGAAATTTTTAAAAATTAGATAAGAATACATATGGGGCAAAAAGGGGAAAAAAGGAAGAACATGACACACTAACATACCTTTAATCACTTGACCACTGCCAAGCTCAAACTCAATTGGATCACCCCTTTCAAAGCTGGAATCAAATACAGTACCATCAGTAAGCTTCCCCTGAAAAGACCATCTAAACATGTCAGAGAAGGAAATCATTACAAAGTCGACAAATATGTCTAATAGATGAAGACTAATTTATTAGACTTGGCATACAAAAAGATAATCTAAACAAGGGATTCTCACAGCAATTAAATTCCATCAGCATTTTACATGAATAGGATTCGTACATGCTAGCATATGACCAATAAAAAATCACGGTTCAAAAGTGCAAATCACTTTTTTAGAATTTTAATTGGATTTCTTATGCTTTACAATAGATAGTGGAAATTCCCTGCAGTCCTTTACAGATGATAGAACTCCATATTTGTAAACTAGATCTTACTGATGTAAGGTTGATAGTTCTATAAACAGATTTTCTTTATACTATATATCTCAACTAGAAGATAAATGTGGTAACTAGTAAAAAAGTATTACGAATCAAGTAACTCGTCTTTAATATAAAAAACCAAGCAACTAATGCAGCATTCCATTCCAGGAGTCGAACAACTATTAATTAAACCAGTTTATTCGATACTAAAATAAAACAAACAAAATATCCACCGGAAGCCGTGAATAAAACAACAAATGAAACATAAATTTTTGAATGATCTATTCCTATTAGCATTCTGATAGTCCCTTCCTTGACATACCAAACTCATTAGTTCATAACCTCTCTTAGATAAAACTCTCCCGCAAGGGAGTAAAATTTTCCACTTACCCTGTAGTGTACTTTAATCTTGTCACCTTTGTGAGCTTTAATATCACAGGATTCTGGCTTGTGCTGGAAGAAGAGTGCAAAAACAATAAATTAATTAAGAATAACAATTACTACTAACAGCAATTTTACATATAAAAAGTGGGGAAATTCCTTAGCAAATGCCATGGTCACTGGTCAGAAAAAGTGCAACAAATGAGAAACATGTAGCCTAAAACAAAATATTGATAAGTACATTTAATTATTTTGAAAGATGGAATCTCCAATAGATTGATAGCCATATAAATGTGCAGGAAGCATTCCAGCCCCCATTACACACAATACATGAACACAGATCAAGATGTATAACTGGGGATTGTTTAGTATCATCTCCAGACATACTCAGCATCTGGTTCGCATTGTTAAGAAATTTGGATACAAAAATCAATAAACTAATTCACAACCATGCATCAAAATTTAACATATTTCATATGATTTTGGATGATTTAACCTAATACTACACCATCCAAAACTGAATATCCATATTTATATTTCTATTTGGGACATGGATGTCTTTCCTAAAATGAAGATGTTTACTGATGTAAATTCAGCAAGTACCCACTAACTAAACATGCAATTCTTGACAAAGCAATAACCATTTATTGGACAAGGCAAGAAGTATAAATGTCATGAAGGAAACTTTCTCAACAAGATATTGCATTCTCATCATGCACATGAGGGAGGAGCCACATGAGATGGAAATCTGATCTACTGTTCTCGAACAGATATCATTTTTAATTTAAGGACAACAGTAACGGATTGTCAGCTCAAAGAAAGGAAATTGTTCCTTAATCTATATTCCTTCTTCTCTAACATCGTGGGAATGTACAAATAAGTGTAATCTCTGGTATTGACGAGAGCTGTACATAATAAAGATTAATACAGCTCACATTCAGTCATCCATTGGAACATAACTAAGTTGAATACAATATAGTGTGCTGATTCAGTCCATAAATTCAGCCATGTCTAAGCCCGTGTATACATAAAACATATACATTTTTTGCATGATTTCAAGAGATAATGAAATCAACCAAGGTAACCATTTAAATTATTAATTCATAACTTCTATATGTCACTAAAACTTCAACAGTTCCCTATATCCAATCTAAAACAACTTTTGCATGTATTTGCCGATCATCACTCCCAAAAATATCATAAATGGTCAATCCAAAAACTGGAAAAAGAAATTACCAGCTAACAAATGTAGAGAAATTATAGTTACCTTCACACCGATTTGCAATTCGGTGACGTCTCCAGATTTCTTAGCCGAAGCTGTAGCAGAAAAGAGAAATATAAGTAACTGTATCAACAGATTTTTTTTAAGAAATGCAGGATTAAACAGAAATATTTTACATCGGTTCTAACAACAGATTCGAAAGAAAAAATTGCTACCATTAATTAACTTCAAAACAATACCTAAAGTAACAAAAATTAGGAGAAGAATCGCGGCAACGTTGATGAATCTCATTTTCGAACACGATAATCCTCTTACCCTACTTAGACTTTTCACTCGAGAAATTTTCTGTCGATGAATTTATAAGACGCTGGATGCAGAAGAGCGATCCAGATTTTACTCAAATGAAGTAGCGAGCAAAGCAAGGAGCTCCAACGCGATTCAGCGCAGGACGACCAATTAGCTCTTTCCACGTCAACAAGATGAAAGTATTCTGCTTCATTAATCTTTTGGGACTTTTTTAATCTTTTACACAAAAATAAATTCTTAATTTTCAAAGGATATGACATTAAATTTTTTTTTAGTAAAAAAAAGATTCATAGAAACTTAGTCCAAAATATTATAATATTTTAAAACTTTAATACTTTTAGGGTCTATTTTATAAATGAATTATCTTTTCAAAGAGAAAAGTTTAATATTTCATATATTTTTTCCTTCAAATATGAGCACAAATCTTTTAAATTTAAAATTTGTTTCACATATTTTCATTTTCGTGCAAGTAAATGAAGAGCCAAAGAACATGTCTTTTTTTTTGTTTGGTTAAGCAAAAAAATGTCATCATAATACATGGAGTGCAAAGTAATCTCTCGCAATACTCAATTATATCATTACGATTATATGTGAGAATGAATATTTTAGTACTTTGTAGTTAAAGGTCATATATCTAGGTTCTCTTTGTACGAATTACTTGAAACATATTTTATGATTAACTAGTACAATACCAATTATTAATGTCGTTATAAAAGAGATTGACCATCAGCCTCTATCACAAGATGTGCATACTATACAATCAGAGTTATTTAGGTCATTACACCTCAAAGAAGGAGATAGAAAGTTTGTTGTGAAACCTCTATAATTTGCTTACATGATATGATACTCAATGCATTTTTTAGGCATCCTCAATAAAACTACAATTTTGTATGATTTGTTAAAGATAAAAAGGAAAATTTAACCAAATTAGTCTATTTAGGATTGTAAAAGTATTGAGGAACATTAATTAATTTTTTTTTTTTTTTAAAAAAAAAACCTCATTTAATGCGAAAAAATAGCATAATCATTTAGATTGTCATTTTTACTATAAATATATTTGAAATAATCTTAAATTTTGATTTTGTCATTAATTAAAATCGTATCATGTAAGGAAAAATACCTAATGTTACCTTAAAACATCACATTTGAATGATATATTTTAAATCATTAAAGATAAAAAAAATAAAACAAATATTTGAATGGGGGAATTTTGGTAAGTTAAATAATCTCTCTCACACAAGAAAAATAGAAAAAAGATTATTATGTATTGTCGAACTGCCATAACTGTCTCCATTTTCTCGCTTAAGGAAGTCCAAAGGCGAGGATCCATTTCTCTCTCTCTCCCTGATGTCCTGAGATGGGAGAGACAGAGAACGGTAACCACCGCCGTCGCCGATTCGATCTCCGTAGTCCGCAAAGACCAGTCGGAATAGAAACCCCGGCGGCAATGCGTACACAAAAGCACGCGCAACTTTTGTACCTTTTTTTAGCAATTTCTAGCACCTTCCTCATCCATCACGTTTTTGCAGATGATGCCGAGGTTATGGCCAAATTGGCTAAAGCTCTCAACCCTACCCCGTCCGGTTGGACTGGCTCCGACCCGTGTGAATGGTCTAACGTAGAATGTGACTCCACAGGGAAAATCTCCTCCATTAATCTCGTAGGAATGTCTCTTTCCGGGGAATTACCATCGGAATTTGGTGAGCTTTCGAGTCTGAAATCCTTGAATTTGCGAAAAAACAAGCTCTCTGGTCCTTTACCTTCCTTATCAAAAATGGAGTTGCTGGAAGAATTATCCCTAGACGGCAACAATTTTTCTTCTGTTCCTTCCGATTTTCTCTCGGGCATGAAAAGTTTGCTGACATTTAGCATTAGCGATAATGGAAACCTTAGCCCTTGGACAATCCCCAATACCCTTGCAGATTCTGCGGCTATTTTTAGCTTTATTGCGAGTAGAGCCAACATTATGGGTGACATTCCTGACATATTTGATTCAATTCCTGGTTTGCAGAGTCTTAGACTTTCTTATAACAACATCACGGGATCTTTACCAATCTCATTCGCCAAGTCAGAGATTCAAAATCTATGGCTTAACAATCAATTGTCTGGTCTCACGGGCAGGATTGATGTTCTGAAGTTTATGCCAGGATTGACTCAGGTTTGGATACACGTTAATCGGTTTACAGGGCCGATTCCTGATCTATCTAATGCTACCAGTCTTTTTGATCTTCAGCTTCGTGATAATCAGCTAACTGGCCCCATTCCCGATTCCCTAACTGCCCTACAATCTCTGAAAAATGTGTCTCTGCAAAATAATATGTTCCAGGGTCCAGTACCTCGGTTTTCTTCTTCCGGTGTGCAGGTTTCCCTTGGGACTACAAATGGTTTCTGTAATACCAGTCCGGGACCCTGTGATCCACAGGTGACAACATTGCTTGAGATTGCAGGTGGCTTAGGCTATCCAATACCATTGGCTGAATCTTGGACAGGGAATAATCCTTGCATATGGAAATATATTACTTGTGATTCAGGAATGGTCACTGTGATTAATTTTGCAAAGCAAAATTTTGTCGGAACCATATCACCGGCTATGGCTAACCTCACTAAATTGAGGTCGGTAGCTTTGAGCGATAATAAACTTACTGGTCGCATACCGGATAGCTTGACCACTTTGAAGGATTTGAAACTTCTCGACGTTAGCAACAATAATCTTTCCGGACAAATACCAGATTTTTCTGATAGTGTATCAGTGAAAACTTCCGGTAATCCTTTTATTGGCGTGGATCTTCCTCCCTCATCTCCATTTTCAGATTCACCGGACAATTCGTCTGATCAAAGGAACAAAAGCAAGACACATAATAATATTGCTCCATGGATTTTTGTTGTTATAGCATTCGCCACTATAGTCATAATTGTTTTTGCATTTGTGATTTATAAACGGTTGGTGATGTTGAGAAAGTCAAGTTATAATGGAACTGCAACCTCCTACACTTGCAGTTCAAGCCTCGATTTTCATGTCAAGGAAGGGAATAGTATTGTCATTCCAATTGAAGTATTACAAGAAACTACGAACAATTTCAGTAAGGAAAATATATTAGGAGAAGGCGGATTCGGGATCGTGTATAAAGGGCAACTACAAGATGGAACACTGGTAGCAGTGAAGAGAATGCAGTCTCATGCTGAGAATAAGAAAGGTCTAAACGAGTTCAAAGCTGAAATCGAAGTGCTCACTGGGGTTCGGCATAGGAACTTAGTTGCACTGATTGGCTTTTGTGTCAATGGAAACGAGAGACTTTTAGTGTATGAATATATGCCTCAAGGGACATTAGGACAGCATTTGTTCCATTCGCGTGATGATGATGATGATGGGAAGAAGAAGTCTCCATTGACATGGACAACCAGGCTTTCAATAGCATTGGATGTAGCCAGAGGAGTTGAATATTTACACAGCTTAGCACAGAAGTGTTTCATCCACAGAGATCTGAAACCTTCTAACATACTTCTTGGAGATGACATGAGGGCGAAGGTTTCAGATTTTGGATTAGTTAAAAGTACACCTGATGGCAAACTCTCCATGGAGACACGATTAGCTGGTACTTTTGGATATCTTGCCCCAGAATATGCAGGTAATATGAACTTCTTCTTCTTCTTCTTTTCTTCTTCACTTTTTATTTATTGGATTCTGATTCAGTTTTGTTTTGTACAGCGACGGGGAGAGTGACTACAAAAGTAGACGTGTTTGCATTTGGGGTAATCTTGATGGAGTTAATCACGGGGCATAAAGCATTAGACGATACACAGCCGGAAGATAGATGCCATCTGGTGACTTGGTTCAGGAAGGTTCTTGTTAATGTAGAAGGCATTAGAAGCTCCATAGATCCATCTCTAGAACCAGATGAAGAAACATTTAAAACCATTTGCAAGGTAGCAGAGTTAGCAGGACACTGCACAGCTCGTGAACCTGGAACAAGACCAGATATGGGGTATGTGGTTGGTTTCTTGGCTCCATTAGTAGCACAATGGACGCCTACTGCTACTCGTAATGATGATCTAAGTTTTGGCATTGATATGACCCTCCCTGAAGCCCTTCACAGATGGAAAGCCATTGAAGAGAATCCGTCAACCAGTGACTTTTTTGACTAGGTTGGTGATAACTGGAGAAAGCTAAAAAAAAAGGCAAAATCAAATTCTTACTCAATGCAGATTTTTACACTGTACAGACATCAGATTCTTGGCTTTCGTTTTGTACTAAGATGATTGATTTATTTACTTTGTTTAGTATGTATGATTCTTAGATGTAAATACACAATTATTGACTTTTTTTTGGTCACCAGAAGTGTCCCTAAACTGTGTTGGTTAATGGTTTTCAAATTGTAGCAGTCTGTCTTGTTGACTGTTATCTTATTATCTCTTAGTTAAGGGATATGACCAAAATCATGGGGGAAGAAGGAAGGTGCAGAAGAGACAACAGTATTAACTAAGTTCTTTTATTGCATAGCTTATAAATAGACTTAGAATAGTAGAATTACCTAGTGAAGCCACACTCCATTGAAGTTCAATAAAGATGTCTCAGCTGCAACAGGTATCGCTATATATAAATCAAATTGCAGTAATTCTCCATGTTCCCCACATCTTCAAGTTCAAACACCAACAGGCAGGAGAACAATTGCCAATCATTGAATTCCGGAGTTCAATTAATACATTGGGGGAAGTAATGCCAACAGACAGCATTGCGGTAGATAACTGGATCAGAACTTTCTCAGAAACTATTTTTGAGCTTTGATCACATAGGCAACAAATGGATCAGCCACAACAGAAGAGTATAAGATGCCTAAATTTCCAATTTCAATTGACAAATTCTCAGAAAGAAAAACAACCTTGTTGAATGTAGTAAGAACGTACTACTCCCGTCTCAGAAAATGCAAAGCATTCAACAAAGAGCTGTAAGTTTTCTCATTCATAAAACTATCTTTCTTCCTCATCTCTTGAAGGATATCAAAAGCTTCATCTCCTCTCCCATCCCTGCACAACTCTTCCAGGACTGTCTTATAAGTCAAAAAATCAGGTGACATAGAATTTCCCAACATATCAAAAAGAATCTCAATTGCATCATCAAACCTTCGTTCTAATGCTAGACTACAAATCAAGATAACATAAGTACCCCCTTTAGGCAGCAAACTCTTCCGTCTCATTTCCCTGAAAAACTCTAGCCCCTGATTCACCTTCCCCTTCTCACACAATCCTCTTGCTATATAACTGTAGGTATAAGCATTAGGTTCACAGCCGTATAATCCCATTTCACGAAAAACCCTAATTGCCTCATCCACTTCCTGACATTTGGAGTAAGCCTTTATTATCATGTTCAATGTAAATGTATCTGGGATCACCCCAGATGCTTTCATTTGCCTTGTTAAAGATCTAACAGCATGCAAATACACATAGCAAACATTCAGTTTACTGAATTTCCGCAGCAAAGAATTCAATAATAAAGTATAAGTTTCCAAAGATGGTTTAGCCTTAATGTCTTCAGATTTCAACATTTTCTTATAAATATCAAACGCTCGATTGAATAAAAATTTGCGGCCACAGCAGAATTTAATCATGTTATTATAGAGAGCCAAGCTTCCTGGGCAAGCACCGGCAATAACCTCCTCAAGCAGAGTCTCGGCCACACGGTAACGCTTACCGGAAACAGCGATTTCGATCATCGTTAGGTAAGTGAGCTCATTATGTTTGTAGCTGCGCTGCTGAGCTGTCCACCGAAATATATCGAGAGCGAGGTCTGGATCGGATTGAGCTTTGAGGGCTTTGTCAACGTCTGAGGGAGTAAATCCGGGTCGGAGATTTTGGATCCATGTTTCGAATTGTTTCTCTAACGGGGTCCGGGTTCGGGGATTGGGAATAGAATTAGGATTAGGGTTTTGGGGAAGGGGCGGCGGATTTGGAGTTAGGGTTGTGGATAGGTCGGCAGTGGTGGAGATAGGGCGGAGGGAAAGGTAACGGAGTGAAACTCCGAGGATAGAGGAGAGTGGATTCCGTGATGTAAGCCTCATGACGACTGACGCAAGTGAGAGAGTAACATTGCAGCTCAACAACTAGGACAGGTAATTTACCCAAAAAAAAAAAAAAAAAGGACGGGTAGATTGCCTTTTTTCCAGCACAATTTTCTTTCTTGTTCTCTCTCTCTCTTTTTTTTTTTTTTTTTTTAATTAATATTCGATCAATTTTTTTACAGCACTATATTTATTGAACTTAAAAGTTTTTTTGTTATTTAATAATTAATTTTTATTAATTATTATTATTTTTTTAAGCAAAGAAACAGTAGCTAAAAGTTAAGCAAACGGTATTTGTTTGGTTTGGATGGATAATATAATAGTTACAAAACAAGGAACAAAATGGCTTCTTTCTTTTAATATCATTGTTATTATCCTTAAAAAAAAAAAAAAAATGTTTTTTTGGAACCTGTTTTTGTACACACTTAGTACAAAACAAATAAATGGCTTCACCCTAAACTTAGAATGTTTCTCCAACTTGTAGCAATATACCACACATAATGTACTCCGTAAAAGCTTCATTATGACTTTTATATAATACTCACAATAAATATCAAACTCGTAATTTCATATAACATTTATAATGTACTTTCTCATTATGACAAACAAGAATTAATGCATCAATTTTTCACTTTCACTTTCTTATTACTCGGACAATAAATATTAAACTTATAATATCATATAACATTTATAATTTATTTTACCATTTGATCAAGTCAGACTTAACGCTGTCAATTCTTTTACTTTCACTTTCTTATTACTCGCCCAGAAGAAGAATAAAAGAGTACTCACCGAATAACAATTGGTCACTCAAAGACAAGGGAATAGATTTTTCGAGTGGGAGAAAAAGTTTCTTAAAGAAGTGAGGGGGCTGTAAAGGGTAATGCGAGGTCAACTCATCACTGCAACAAAGGTAGTAGTACTCCTGCAGTTTGTTTTAGTTTTTTTAAAATCTTTTTATAACTTGATATAACCTACATTTATTAATGTTTTTTTTTTTAAAATATATATATATATATATACTTAGTTATATACCAAAAAGTATTTAAATATTAATTAATTTTGATGGAAAAAATTAATTTAGATAAACAAAAAAATGTAATGGAGAATTTTCCTATCTCTATTTGCATAGCTTTCGGGAACCTCCCCTTTTCCTATTGCTATCTTCTTGGAAATTTTAACAATTCAAAAGTGACTTTAAAAAAAAAAGAGAATCAAATTTTTATGAACACTTTACTCTGCTGCTTTTCATCAAGTTCTCTTTTCTTTTCTACATCTTCTTCTTCCTCGTCGGTTCTTTTATATCTCAATAAATATTATACCCTAAACCCACCAAACCAAACTAACAAATTCTCTGCTCTGTCATATTTTCTTCCCTTTTACCTTTTTCTCTTTTAAAAAAAAAAAAAAAAAAAAATAATATATATATTTTTTTTTTGATAAATGAAAAGAAAATATATATATATATAAGTATTCCATGGTGTAATACTGTTCATGTTTAACCTAATAGGTCTTACTGCTCTTGTATGGATAGAAATATTTCTTATTACTTATAAAAAAAAAAAAAAGAAAAAAAAAGAAATATTTCTTATTATATAAAGACATCAACCCTTTCATTTCCCATTCCACACACTTCTCTTCCCAATACACTCTTTCCTTTTCTTCTTCTTCTCTCTTACCATTAAAAAAAAAAAAAAAGAAGGAAGAAAATACCTATTTTCTTTGACAGGACAGGACGATTATGGTAGTGAAAAAGATGGCTTTGTTCACGCTCCTTCTCTGTACTCTCTTAGCTTCTGCGTCTGTTTCCAGTAAGTTTCAGCAAATGCTTATCAGATGGGTTGTTGGTTGTTTTTTTTTTTTTTTTCTGATTTTTTATGGACACTCGTTTTTGCAGGTGGAGAAATGCCATACAAGATTGGTATTTGTTACGGTCAGCTGGGAAATAATCTACAGTCTCCGGCTAAGTCAGTGCAGCTCATCCAAGGTCTGAAGGGTAAAAGGGTCAAAATCTACGATGCAAACCCAAAAATCCTCAAAGCTCTTAAAGGAACTGATCTTCAAGTTTCAGTCATGGTGCCAAATGTGCTCGTCACCAACATTTCTTCCAATCAAACACTGGCTGACGAATGGGTGCGTACTAATGTGGTCCCTTTTTACCCCGAGACCATGATCCGTTACCTCCTCGTCGGGAACGAAATCCTAAGCATCCCGCCGAACACAACTTGGTTCAATCTGGTTCCAGCCATGAGGAAAATCAGATACTCTGTTAAGAAATTTGGTTTGAAGAAAATCAAAGTCGGAACCCCACTGGCTACGGACGTCTTGGAATCTTCATTCCCACCATCCAACGGGACTTTTAGGTCTGACGTTGCCGACAAAGTCATTAAACCAATGTTGCATTTTATAAACCGTACTAAGTCCTTTTTCTTCATAGACGTTTACACATATTTTCCATGGGCTGCTCAACCGACTCAAATCAATCTAGATTATGCTCTGTTTGCATCCAAAAATATAACCTATACGGATCCCAAATCGGGTTTGACCTACACAAACCTATTCGACCAAATGCTTGACGCCTTGGTTTTCGCCATGAAAAGAATCGGGTACCCGGACATCCGTCTATTTATTGGCGAAACAGGTTGGCCCAACGGCGGCGATGTCGATCAGATTGGAGCTAATATCTACAACGCCGCAACTTATAACCGGAATGTTGTTAAGAAACTGACGGCTAAACCTCCCGTCGGAACACCACTGAGGCCCGGGGCGATTCTTCCGGCTTTCATTTTCGCTCTGTACAACGAAAATCAGAAGCCAGGTCCCGGCACGGAACGACATTTTGGGTTACTGTATCCAAACGGAACCAACGTGTACGAAATAGATCTGTCGGGTAAAACCGCGATTTCGGAATATAAGAAGCCACTACCGAAGCCGACGAACAACGAGCCGTACAAGGGGAAAGTCTGGTGTGTGGTGGCGGAAGGAGCAAACATGACGGCGGTTGCCGGAGCTCTGAGCTATGCTTGCTCTCAAGGTAATGGAACTTGTGACCCGATTAAATCCGGTGGGAAATGCTACAACCCGAATACGCTGGTGGATCATGCTAGCTATGCTTTTAGTTCTTATTGGGCCCAGTTCAAGAAGGTTGGCGGGTCCTGTTATTTCAATTTGCTTGCCGTCCAGACTACCAAAGATCCAAGTAAGTACTTACCCATATTACCCCTTAGCAAATATATTTTATTTTGGACGTCGGAATCGATGATAACTTCATATTAGATGATTTTTTTAAAAAAATAATATTTTATTTTTTTTTATATATATATATATATATAAGAATAACTTTGAGTAGTCTCGTTTTAAATATAGAAAATATTAAAAAAATTTGGTGGGTGGGACCATTATCAAAGGAGCTAGCTAACCTTGGAAAGTTACTAGATTTCGTATTTATTTATTTTCTTGATCCGTAATGATTACGATTTTTTTTTGTTTCTCCAAACACTTTCTTAATATGGTCTAATCGTGTCCAAGCTTCAAAAAATCAATTGAACTTTTTGTCCGTATTAGATTCCGCCACGATTTTATTTTTACTTTTTTTTTTTTTTTTTTTTGATGAGTAGATTTTGTTTTATTATTTTTTTTTTTTTTTTTTTTTTTTTTTTTTTTTTTTTTGTGTAGGTTATGGTTCTTGCAAGTTTCCCAGTGTTACCCTTTGAATGTTGGGGCGGCGGTGACAAGATTTATTTTTTGAAGGGGTCGAAAGGAAAAAAAAGAAATAATAATAATGGGATGTGAAGAATATAATTTTTTTTTTTTAAATTTAATCATCACATTTTGTTTATTGTAATTTCACGGCACCATTATTATTATTTTTTTCTTTCTTTTGACCCTCTGTTGTACCATCACTTCGATTATCCACATTTTTCAATAATGATCCTTTTTTTTTTAAAGTCTCTGTTAGAAGTTTTTTTTTTTTTTGGGTTAACCTCTGTTAGAAGTTAGATGCCACAAAAATCAAATTAATAATATTTTTTGTTTAATTAGATGAATTTTATAAGTTTAAAATATATTAATTAAAGTATTTTAAATTTATGTCACTCTGATTACAATATATATTTATCGTACTGAGAACCACAAATAGTAAAGGTTTCAATGATCTTGATAAATTAATTGGACACTGGTTCCAACGGCTATATACTTTTTCCTTTTTTTCAAAAAATATTTTTTGGACGTAACGGCTATATAGAAGTGCGTATTTATCTTCCTGGACTTTATTGTTAGTCAGCCTTCTTGAATTTTGCAAATCTGATGGCAAAAAATAATACGTTCTGTCCTTTTGCACATTCTACCAAATCTATGCCCGGTTCCGTTCGGTTCGGTGCGGTGCTGCTTGAGTGCATTGGACTAGAATAAAAATTTTAGCTTGAATTTGAAGTTTGCCTTTGGAAGAGAGGTTCTCCGATAAGATTTGGAGTAACCCAAAATTCGATTAATTTAAATAAAAAATATTTTACATAACTTAAATTCAATTTAATTAAGCCGAAAATGACCATTTGAATTACAAAATAATAATAATAATATACACAAACGATCAGACTTACAAAAGAAAATATATACTACAAGAAATGGGGTTGAATTCCGTTGGGAATTCTCGCACTGGAGATGTCTGTTATTCTTCTCCCTGCACCATAATTTGGCGGAGAAATGTGAACCTTGTAAATCTCGTTCACTAACATTTCATCATTAACATTCTCAACAATCCTTCTCGCTACTTCCAAATACTTGTTAAATTCATCGGGACTGCTTCTATCCGATCTAATCCGTACGCAAATCCACATCTTCTGTTCATCATCCCAATAACATTCAATAATCTTCATCTTCCCCAAATACTCCGGCGGAGAATTACAATTTTTTTCAAATACAATCCGATTCGCCGCCACAAATATCTTCTCTCCTTCATCGTCGTGAACGTAGAGCAGATGGTCTTCTTCATCTACGACTTCGTACAGAAAACACACAGTGTCCTTCTCCGCATTCCTCCATTTCAATGCCAATTTATTGGTGTATGGAATGTACGGATCCTTCCAGCCTTGGAATATAAGGCCGCCGGATTCATGAGACAGATTGGGAATCAATTCGTTCAAGAGATTCGGTACGGTTGATAGGCACCAATAGTTCTTCCTTCTTACCCTAAATGGTTCCAAATCTAATCTGTAACCTAATTTGTTATGATTATGATTATTCCTCCTTGGCTGAATGATATCTTTGTCAATTATATCCCAACGTTCATGAAATTCTCTATCCACTAATGAGATTGAGTTTATTGCCATGATATCAGTTACCAGGTATCTTCTAATTTGTTTTCCTGAGTTTTTTGTCGTATCAATTATCATTTCTCCGTCAAGTAAAGTCAGATGGTGTGATTTGTTTACAATTACTGAAGGAAATCTCATCTGTACCCTTCTGAAGTTAAATTCAGTATCAATCAAGTAACATCCATCTATGGTGATTAACATCATGTACCTTGTTCCTTCTGCTTTCCAACTAGCGTAGTAACATCTCTGTTTCAATAATTCAATGTTTTCCTTGTTCAATGGCACGTGATTTGTCCCCGGAAATTGGAGTTTCTCTTGGTGATTTCCCTTTCCCCCTGCTTTAGGCAATTTAAGTAAATCGTAACAGATGTTTCTCAGATCATTTTCCTGATCGCTAGGGATACTATCCCCAATTACATTGTTATTTTTCATCATTGATTGTTGTTTTGAATTTCCATTAAAAATTAATGATGCTTCTGGTTCTGGTTTACTTATCTCGTGATAAAAGGTATACAAGGAATTAATGTACTCAAACTTGAGGATCCCCGGTGGTCGGAAATCGGCAAATATTTGGATGGCTTCAGTGACGGATATTTTCCTGGTACGCATTAGGTAATGAACAATCATATAGCCTGCCTTGTTATGTCCATTAACACTATGGACAAGTACATACTTCTTATACTTCTGGTTATGATTCTGAACTACAAACTTCCTGATCTCGTGTACGAACAAATTCACCGATTCATTACTTGGGACGACGGAATCATCACAAGGTATTTTTACGTGTTTGATTTCATCATCGTTAAAGTTATTCAAACCATTATTATTCCAATGGGAGTTAAGATCGATAACTAGTCCCAGAATTCTTCCATCAAGAAGAGTGTAATAATTGTTGAAGGTTTCTCCGATTAAAATAACAGAATCTATTAGTTTGCCATAGGCAGGAAAGCGAAGAAGATGATGACCTAATGTTCTCTGTTTCTTTGAGCAAAAACCTAATTGATTATCTTCTCCTCTATAATCAGACATTATTCTTTTTTGGAGTTCCATAGAATAATTAATATCGCTTTCTTTTTATTCTTAAAAGAAAAGAAGAAGATTTTTTAAGATTTGTTCTTCAAGTTAGGGAAGGGCTGAAGATATAAGAAAGATGAATAATTGGTATGTTGTATATTTAAAGGGGCCAGGGTTAAACTTCCAGATCTAATAGATAAACCCTAATAAGATTTGAATTTTAAGTAGATTTGGAATCCTTCGGATTTTCGGGATTCGAAATCTTGTTGAACAGTGCTAGTAGTTGCTTTATTTATCCCACCGCTTCTTTTCGATATATATACTAAATACATATCTAGATATATTATATATTTTATTTTTTAAATTTATGATGAATTTACCTCTTTTTTTTTTTTAATTTATTATATGCTGAATTTTTTATATTCGATATAAAGAGTGTAATATTTAATAAAAAATATTATTTATACATGTAATAAATATATATGTATATTTAATACATATGTATATGTAAAAAGAAAAAGATAAATATAGAAGATTTTTTTAATAATAAAAATTAAAGATTTTTATATATTCATAAGATTAATTTAAATATATTGATTATTTTTATTTTTAATTTATAAGTATTAAAATAATAATAATTTAAATTGATAATCTTAATTAGCAATTAGAAACTTATAATATAGATATATATAAAAAATTACATTATTTATTTATTCTTTTATTTTATTTAATTTTATAAGTAGAATAATATTTTTTTTTAAAAAAAAAAACTTTTTCAATTTTAATCTAATTAGAATTTATGATCTCTAAATTATAATTAATTTTTTTTGTTAAAAAAATATCAATTATAAAATTTTTGAATTCAAATACTTAAATATATATTTTCATCAATATCTTATCTCAAATGGTTAAGCTAGATTAGAAGTATGTTACAATCAAACACAATTTTTCTCTTAAAATTAGACAAAAATTCCAATTATTATTAACACGTGCCTCTGATATGACTTATACCAATACCTTCTTGTAAGTTGGTTCGTCTTATTATTATTATTATTATTTTTTATTTTTTTATTTTTTTTTAACGTTACAATGCATACCAAGACAATGGTTGATAAAAATTTCTTACAAATATTATATAATAATATCTACATTTTAAAAAATGATATCATTTCAATCAAAATATTGATTTACTTACATAAAAATATATGCAATTATTTAGATTAATTTTTAATCATAATGGTTAATTTAAAGTTAAATTGAATTTCTAACTTGCATAGTCTCTAATTCGACTTAACATTTGTGTTATCTATCCCACATCGAAAGTTATATTGAATATATAATAGTATCTAATGAACATATGTACTCATAGTCAACTCACGATATCTCTTTTGGTACAATAAAAATATTATAAATTTGCAATTTTGAGTCGTAATACTTTGATAATTGAATCTAATTATGTTGAGTTGGACCGTAACGAGAATGGTCCGGTTGGAGACAACATTGGACAAAATAATTTTTTTAGGACATTATTCATGTTGACTAGCTCTGAGATTACGTCACGTAGATTAGCTAAGCGATTACCTAATGTCTTTATTTTATTACGATATCATCACCGTAAGCAGACATTTATGAGTGTTTGTTTAGTTGGTACAAAGAAAGTTCCAAAGAAATAGTAATCTTTAATGATCATTGCCAATCCCCATCTCATCTCATCTTAGAACTTATAAACTAAAAGACACGAAGAACTAAGAAGAAGAAGAAGAAGAAGAAGTATTTACTAAAAATATAAAAAAAAAAAAAAAAAAATGGGAAATTAATAAAGAAAGACCATAATTTTTTTCTTTACATTCTGCCATTCTTTATTCCTCAACAATTTGCAATTTAACCATCAAGAAACCGAATGGACAGCAGTAATGGAAGCACATTTTTGCAGATTTCACACAGCAGATTTTTCGATAAGCAGAAGAGTCAATATACCTTTTTATATAAGTATCGAGTTATTTCTTCTCAAATTAAAGATCACAGTGTATTCACATTTAGATTAATTAATATATGTTCAAACTAAGTAAGTTTCGTGCAAAACGATAAACTTTGACATCAGTATCTGTTTAATCTCATAACTTCATCAAAGCTACTCTTTATCAACTTATCAGTGTTTTAGAATATTATATGTATATACATTGTATATACAATCAATTCAATCCGATCTCGAATCTTGGTTGGTGGAGGATTTGGAACTGATTGATTTCAAATGAACTCTTCTAGAACTTGATAAACAAATTCATGAAATTCTTCAGTGTTGACAAACATTTTGTTGGGAACTAATCTGAACCATATAAAAAAGTAGTATGTGGGGCTTTTGAATATTTATATTTACTATAAGTAGCCGGCCCTTGTCTACTGATTTGGCCAGAGCTTAAAAGTCAGAAGAACATATGACTTTATTGTCCCACTTGATCAAATTTTAAGAGAAGAAAAACCACACACACAAACACATTTGGTGGTGTCCCCCAATTTAATGATTAAATTTGAGCTTCCATGGAAGATTTTATTCCCATCTCCTCATCATCAAATAATAATAATAATAATAATAATAATAATAATAATAATAATGTTGGGTTGATTATGTATTTAGCGTGAGATGGAATGGAACTTTGCTTATTGTAGCTGAGTTAACAAACATTACTATTATATATATATATATATATATATATATATATAAAAAATATATATTTATAAATAGCCATTTTTTTTTGGACACATTTTATTTGCGCATCTTACGATTTTAAAAGTAGATATTGAGTAAAAGATTTTTGTTTGATGTTACCTATAGTTACTTACTTAGTATTATTCTCGTTGTACTAAAAAGATATCTCGAGTTGACAATAAATATCTATATATCCATTTTTATGTTGCATAACACATCCTTGTACGGATATCACATTCACCTCTTCTTTAAGGCCTACGAGCCTATGTAAACATAATTTGTCTTAATTCAAAATCGATCAATGGATGTTCGGGATATTAGAGGTGACGGCTATCACCCATGTGGTGTAGCAATTTAGCTACTAGAGTCGAAGTTTAGATATCTGCTCTGATACCAACTATCACAACCTAATTTTGCAAATCTGTATTGTGAATATAGATTGACAACACCTATGATCAACTACTTCTTATAATTCTCGTTATACTAAAAAGATATTTCGAATTATACATACATATACTTATATTTTATATTATATTCTTACATTTTAATATTAAACATGGTGTTATAACTTAAATTCCTATATAATAATTGCATAGGATAAGTTATTAAAACTTAAAAGACACCACTCTTCTTTTCGTTTGAAAAGTATGCTTAGAACTTTCGGCACTTGCTTGAGCCAAAAGGCCATCTACATGACTAATACTACGCCAAGTGACCGGCTTCAGATGTAAACACGTCACACCCCTTATATCATATTATATATATATATATATATATATTATTTTTTAAAACTTTTTTTTTATATATTTTTTAAAAATTATGTGTAGTTAAGCTAATCGTGTTAAATTTATACAAATAATTATATTTAAAACTTTAATTTAAATTTGACTTATTTAATAGTCTGTTCAAATTTTTCATATTCATGTTGAGTCTAATATTAACGATCCTAACACATCTTAAATTTTATTAAAAAGTAATAAATATATTTTTTTTAAAAAAGAATATTTCATAAAATTGGCTATCGTGTTAGTATCAAATTAAACACATAACATGTCAAATTTAAGATTTTTTTTTTTTTTTTAAAAAAAAATTAATATGATATATTTAATTTAATGTGTAAGATATGAGTATTTTATTTTGATACGGAAAATAAAAAAAAAATCAGTGGATCCAACGAATCCGATTGTTATCTATACCTAGTTAATATTATTATTATTATTATTTAATTAATTAATATAATTTACATGTAATGTTGGAGAGTGACGGATAAACAACACGTTATTAAAAAAAAAATATATTAAAAGATTGTATTTTTAATTTGGATTCCTTTTTTTTTTTTTTTTTTTTTTTTTTTCTTAAAAAAAAGAAAAAAATGATAAGCATCGTGTTTTATGGGAGGGAATAATTAAGAAAAGTTTGGTCTGCTTCTTGTCTTTTTGTTCCTTGTCGCTTTCCATGTTTTCATATTTCTTTTTTTTTTTTTGGTTTCATAGAAAATTAATGATTTTAGTATCATATTATTTTTATTAATATATAATAAAAATAATGACAAATTAACAAAAATATATATGATAAAAAATAATTTAATGGTGGCTTTATGTATCTTTCATATTATTCTAATAATATTAAAATTTAAGAAATTTTGATTTTTTTTTAAGAAATTCTAATTTTTATTATATCTTAAATTTATTTTTTTTAAGATTATAAGTGAAATTGTTACCAACCGAATTACATCACGAAATTTTGATGTTGACAACCTGTTAAATTTAAGGAAAAAAAATCTTTAGATAAAATATCTAAAATTATCAAATTAAGAGTTAAATATATCTTTTTTATAAATGAAAAAGGAATGTAGAGATATGGATATAGATGAAGTTGGATAAATTATTGTCATTATCAGAACCTCTATAATTGTACTACCTCTGAGCGGTGGGGATTTTGGCGTATAATATATAGTGACGAGAATCATTCGGCATTTGCCCACCGTTTCCACTGCTTCCATCTTTCTTTCTTTTTCTTTTCTTCTTTTCTTCTTTTCGATCAGTCCCCAAATCTCTTCTTATCTTCTTTATCTTTCCCTCATCCTCCGATCATCGATCATCGATCATCTATTCCCGCGGAAAAAAGAAAAAAGAAAAAAAACCCTTCTTCTTCAATTCCCGACATTTTCTTTCACTTTTTTGGTTTTACAGGTTTTGACGTTCGTCATTGAATTGAATGGACTGCCGTCTTTCTTCTTTTACTGGGTTGTCTTCCTCAAACCTGAAGTCTTTGCCTTTCCCGGTGAAGACCGGCGTAACTCCATCTTCTCGTTCATGGATTAATTTTTTGTCGTCATCCTCAAGGAATTTCGATTCGAGGTTATGTTATACTGTGCCGTGTAATAATGTTCGTAGTGGGAATAGGAAGCCTTTGGTTGTGGTGGCGGCTGCTAGTGGTAGTCAATGTGAAGAGTATAGTGGGTTGAATGCTCCTTTGAAACCTAGGTCATCCGCGGGTTCCTATTTGAGCAATGTTTTGTTGGATGATAAAGAGTTTTTTCTTGTTGCTGCTAAGAATCAGTTGGAGAAGTTGGCTGATGACCGCCGTGAAGCTGTCAAGAGGATGGATTTGAGCTCTAGTTCTGGTGAATCTCTTCTTCACAGGTATAATGTACTTTCCCTTTTTTTTTCTATTGGAAAGTCTTTTACTCAATTCAGGTCTTGTTTGACCCTCCTTTTCCCCCTTTGTTTGAGATTTTTCTTCTTTTTTTTTTCCCTGATTTAGAATTTCAAAGGAATCAGAATACAGGAGAAGCTTATCTTGTTCTGTTACTATTTCAGTGTTAAAAAAGCTTTGATGGTGGAAAATTGTCAACCCTGTATATTTCTCACCCTGTCTGGGGAGACTCTGTTTTCTTGAAATTCTTGAACAGTGTTATCAAATTTCTTATCTCTGTTTTTGCCATGTTTTAAAATTGAAAATTCATCTGGATTAACCCGTGTTAAAATTAAATGGACAAGAATTAAGTTTGTCACTTTTTTTTTTTCCTTTTGCTGGTTGCACAAGAATGATTGATTTTCTATATTCAAGTGCTCTTGTTATTTTCTTTTTGCTGGTCACTTCTGGTCTGAATTTTTAAGTGAACTTTTAAGCTGAAACCAGTTCTGGAAATCTGTTTCTTCTTCTTGCATTAAGTTACCTTTTCCCTCTTTGATCTGCACTATAAAGATGGGAGGATTCCCTTTATCATCATGGTATCAATCTTTTTTCCCCTGTGCTGGTTCAAGAAGTTTGTGAAAAACCAATATGTGGCAATCTTTTTTGAGGATTTTTAAGTTTGTGAAAGTCTCATGTCTCTGGAAATTTTACTGATTGTAGATTCTTTTGTGAATACCAGGAGGATTGCTGAATTGAGAGAAGTTGAATGTCAAAATGCAGTTGAAGAAATCATGTATACTCTAATATGTTATGGGTTTTCTGGGATAAGAGTACACATGATTCCTCAGATCTCCAAGTGCATTTATCATAACAGACTTGAGATATGGCCTGCAAAGAGCTGGGAACTTACATCAATTCACAGCCTTGAAGTTCAGCAAATGATAAATGAGCATCTCACTGCTCTTGTTGGCTGGAAAGCAAACGCCTCTATCACTGCTGAGTGGGTAACAACTCAAGTCTCTTCTTCCGAGCTATGCGGAATGTATACTGCTTCTGTATTGTATGGATACCTTATAAAGGCAGCCTCCTTGAGACTCAGTTTAGAAGGTCTTTCCCAGAAAAATGTCGATGTTGATGGCACTCGAGAAAGCCCAGCAGTGTCACAGCTGTGTTCTTTAGGTGGAGGATTAAATGGGGGCATCTTTGGGTTAGGCCATCCCATTAGTACCAAACCTGCTTCTGTTGGTGAAGCTTCTTCACATAATCAGGCTACAAACACAAAAAAGCAAGAAGTGAATTATCTGAAAAGTTATCTTATGAGTTTTGATCCAGAGACACTGGAAATGTGTGCTAAACCAAAATCGAAGGAAGCTGTGAGATTGATAGAAAGGCATGCTTGTGCATTGTTTGGAGGAGATGATAACACTATCTCAGAATCATCCAATGAGATAATCTCTACATCATTTGGAACTCTCAAGAGATATGTCTTGGAAGCCATTGCTTTTGGTTCATTTCTTTGGGATGCAGAAGAATATGTCAACCCTGTATATGAGCTCGAGGAGAATTGAACCACGATGCCACTGAGATCAGAGAGTATATAGCGTTTTTCCTTTTTCTCACTAAAGATTAGCCATGTATATATAATTAATCTCTCTCTACATAGTTCTTAGTATATCTGAGTATATATACAAGTTTCCAGACGTTTGCTTTCTGCAACTGTAGTCTTTTTATCAGAAAGACCACCATGTAGATGACCTCTTTCTACATATATGATATAATCACTTTGGAATTGCAGAACTTGTTTTTTTTCTTCTTCATTTTTATGAGCTGTATTCACAGAACTGCTTGTTGCAGAGGTACTGTTTATTTACAGTTGATTGATGTTTATAGGCCTCAAATCTGAATTGAACTGCCATTGAAGCTCTAAAACCTAGAATTACCTAGAATCTTCTCCGTTGAAATGTCCTTTTTCTTCCTGCATTTGAATTGCTCAAATGTATGGACAACAAAAACAAAATTTTCCATTGTACAACACGGGATCAGGTGACTTTTTCAACAATCCAAAAAAAAAAAATATTCAGATTACATCACCATGAATATATATAATTTGAAACATGTCAACCACTTTAGATCCAGAAAATTTTCTCTGTCAAAATAACACAAAATCTCTTTCAGAAATGTTAATTTTCCTGTTGAAATTCATCCTCTTAGCCATAAACCTGTCGTTGAACCTTATTTCCAAACTAATCTTCACCGCCGGATCCTACATTCTCGTGTTGATAATCCAAGCTTTTAAAGTCCCCGGAGACGCCATTCAGATTGCACTTGACCAGTTCGGGAACTTGATCAGAACATGTGTGGAGTATCTGGTGGAGCTTGTGACGGAAGCGGTCAGTACTCTCATCTCTTCCTTCTTTGATCTCTTGAGAGATTGGATTTTCGAGTCTATAACTGCTACCGGCTCGTCTATTGGAGAATTAATGGACAACGCCAGAACCTCATTTGTTGCCTTTCTCGACAACATCCCTGACCTGTTCGAAGGTTTCACGGAGATGATCGCCGCCGCCGTGACCGATTTATGGAATAATTACAAGGATGCCGCGGGCTTCGTTACTGAAAACGTTTGATTACCCTTCAGTTCGGTCCATTTTCCTTTGCTTCTTGTTCATTACAACTTGTGCCATACTAACACGAACATATGTGTGTATAAATATAGATTATAGAGAGAGAGCTAAATTATGTATATACATGTAGTGATCTTAACTAATTTAATTAAATGTTTATATTTTATAATACTCTTTACGAGCTTTATACAATCTTGTGACTTGTGAGCCTTCATTTTATGGCTTCATTTTCTTTATCATTGAATTAGATATGGAGGCCATGTTTCTGTTTCAGGCTGAGTGGAGAATGTATGTTTCAATGTATGGTTTTTAGCTTTTTCTCAATATGATTGCATATTTTTTCTTCTTCTTCTTTTTTATGAATATCATGAATATATATATATATATATATATATATATATATATATATTATTAAGTCATTATCTCTCTATATTATATATATATATTCACACTTGATTGTCCTTTTCCAGAGGTTCTGCAGATCAATATCACTCCACTGAGCAATCTGGTATAAATTATTGAAGGTGGATATGTAATGGAAGATTAGTGATTTTTAAATAATTATTAAAATGTGGACTGATTTTTATATGTGTATTTAAACAAAATCTTCTGTCTTTTTTTTTTTTTTTTTAATTATATGCTTATTATGTCTTCACTCTTTACACCTTCCCAAAACTTCAGCTGTAAGAACTTATTTGATCAAAATTTCATCAATGTTTTAAAGATCTAAATGTTTGGAAAAAAAAAAGGGCTTATTTGGTAATTCAAATTAACACTCGTTTTATCATTAAATTATAAATTCAAATTATATCTTGAAAAAAATTTATAAAATTAAATAGTAGTAGTCTCTTCTTAAAAAAAAAGTAGTGTTTTTATAATATAAGAGATCAATAGTGAAAATATCTTTATTTGTGTAAGATTTATATTTATACAAACTATAAAAAAAAAATTATTTCATACGATTTAATTTTAATTTTGAGAAATTTGTTTTTAAAAAATATTAAAAAAAACCATAGATGCACCACAAAAAAGTGTATTCAATTTTAGGAACAAAATAATTGAATAAAAAAAACTGAAATGAAATATTTTATTATGTCTTTAGTTTTTCAGGTATATTTTTATGGACAATTCTCTTTAATATAAATAATTTAAAAATTAGTGTATAATATATGGGAATTTATTATTTTTTAATAAAAAATTATTATACTCTTCTGTTTTCTCTCTGACCAGATCAGCCATCTCTTGAGATTTATTTAAGTTCCCTAACCAATTTCTCTTAACTAAAGGAGAGCGGTGTAGAGGCTTGTAAAATAATTTTTGGGGCTATTTTATTAACTAATTCTTCCAGTCTTTAATGTACATTTGTAAAATAATGAAAAAGAATTTTTATATTACTTTTAGGAATTGTATATTTTGTACTTGACTTAATTTTTTTTTCTATAAATTTCTAAATTTTGTATCAATAATATTTTTAATTTTTTTTAAATATAAATATTTTTATTTTTATTTTTTCTTCTCTTTTACTCTCAATATTACTACTAATTTTAAATAAATTAACATCATTTTCTAATTATGTTCAATTACTTCTTCCTTATTATTAAAGGAGTTTTCATAACAAAAAGTCATATTTTTATTTGATAATTTTTAGTATAAATTATATATAACATTATATAATGAAACTTACAGTTTATTATTATTTTAGCATTACTAAAATGAAACTTACCGTTTTATTATTATTATTATTAATAGATTGGTTAACATTATTGAATATTCAATTTTTTTTCATTAAAATAAAACAATTATTAATAATTTTAAAACTAAGACGAAATACGAGTCATTTTCTCTTTAAAATTGGTGAATCGGCATTCTACGTTTTCTCCAAGACGTCCAAATTCAATTAATTGTATTTTAAATGTGATTTATAATATATGGAAAAAGAAACCTATTTAGGTAACAAAATAAGTAATGTAATGGCTTGTTCTTAACTGCGGCACCGTAGCTTTTTTTTTACGACAACGGGGACGTTTCTAGAATAATGTAAATTTTGAATCCAAATCCGCCATAAAGTGACCTTACATTCACTCCACATCTATATACGCACCCAAAATATCTACATTTCCCATTTCTTTTTCATCCTCACTGGTGCGTTCTTTCTCGAACAATCGTTATCCTAATTTGAGTTCTAGTGGCTGCTGTGTGTAATAGAATTGAATATGGCCGGGAAAGTCATGCAAGCGCTGCAGTATGATTCATATGGCGGTGGAGTTGCCGGTTTGAAGGTAATTTTATTCAGTTTTTACCATGTGTTTTTTTTTTTTTTTTTCATCATTTTCTTGAGTTTAGGTAGAGTATCAGTTATTTGAATCAAGGCCTTTCAAGGTGTTATAATTGCGCTAATTATTTGTGTATCGTTGTTATATTTGATTTGAATGATGAATTATTTTCTGATTTTAAATTGAGCTTTCCCTTTGTGTTGAGACGTTGTTGAATAATGTATCAATATCTTTCCGGTGGATATGATTACCTATTTGATGACAGGAGAGGAGAGAGGAGAGGAGAGGGACTGCATTTTCCATTCTCACGGTTACATGTGTGCACAGAACTTAAGATAGATATAGAATTATAGATAGTTAGTTTGGCTAGGTCAAATTTTACATTGGAATTTAGTTGTAAATTTTGATTTTCTACTGTTCGATGGCTGCCATCTTGAGTCTAATTTTAGTTCTACCTCATATCCATTTGTTTTTCTAGCATGTTGAGGTTCCTGTCCCAACTCCAAATAAAGGTGAAATTCTGCTGAAACTGGAAGCTACAAGCTTGAATCCAGTTGATTGGAAAATTCAGAAAGGCATGCTGCGTCCTTTTCTACCTGGAAGGTTTCCATTTATACCAGGTAAACTTAACAACTTGTAGGGGGTACCAGTTTTGATTGGCATAGCAAATCAATGTCTCTCTTTTTTTTTTCCTCCAATCAAAGTGCTCATGTTTATTTTGTTTTCTGAATGTTAGAACTACTACTTTTTATCATTTGTTATTCTGTATTTGAACTTTCCTTCCATGTTATTGGTTAATTTATAGTCTTTGTTATTTGATAATGTTGTTATACTTGTGGAGTTCACTTACCCAGTACTTTAATTAATTATTGCAATTAGGTGCAAGCTAACTTTGGTAGGATATGCATTTCTTGCTTTTCTTACTCAAGGTTTTTCTTGCATTGAAAAATGAAATCCAATCTTTTGTAAATTCTTGATAGTAGTTTCCTCTCAATTTCAATTGTCCTTTCTCCTCTTTGGCAAAAGAATGTACACATTTGTCATACTAAGTTCCAAAGTTCTGGAGTTGCAAATTTATCCTTGAGTCTCACCGTGAAAGAAATAGATTCTCCTTGAAGTTCATGATATCTTAAGAAAGATGAAGTCTTATCTTTATTTTTGGTTCTTTTCCCACCTTCTGTTTTGTTGTGAACTTGGTTTATTGAATAGCTTCTTGAAGCTTTTAGGGCTTTTATTTAGTCTGCTTATTACGCTAAGAGATGTATAGAGAAACATGCTCAATGCTGATCTAAATGTTTTCTTTCTATGGTTCCGGGGCTGTTGAGCAGCAACTGATGTGGCAGGAGAGGTAGTTGAAGTTGGACCTGGAGTTAAAGATTACAAACCTGGGGATAAGGTTGTGGCAATGCTTAATCATCGGGTGAGTCATAGATTTCGCATTTTGTTTTGTCAGGGATCAACTGCTTTTTATTTTGATTTACAGTTTATCATGTTCTTATATTGACATTTTTGTGTATGATAATAAAACAAATTATCCCCTAATTAAGTTTAATTTCCTAGTCCTGATTTCTTTGAGTTTGAGTAACAGAACGGCGGTGGATTAGCTGAGTATGGTGTAGCTAAGGAGTGCCTAACAGCTCTGAGGCCACCTGAAATCTCTGCTGCTGATGCTGCATCTCTTCCTGTGGCTGGTCTTACAGCCCATATGGCTCTCACCCAGACTGCTGGGGTTAAACTTGATGGTAGTGGTCCACAGAAGAACATTCTTATTACGGCCGCCTCTGGTGGGGTGGGGCATTATGCTGTTCAATTGGCAAAACTGGGCAACACACATGTAACATGTACCTGTGGGGTTCGAAACATAGACTTAGTTAAGAGCTTGGGGGCAGATGAGGTTATTGATTACAAGACTCCAGAGGGAGCTGCTCTCAAGAGTCCATCAGGAAAGAAATATGATGCAGTAATCCATTGTGCTACAGGGATTCCATGGTCTACTTTCGAGCCTAATCTGAATGTAAACGGTAAGGTCATTGATATCACTCCCGGTGCAAGTGCCATGTGGACCTTTGCCTTGAAGAAGCTAACTTTGTCTAAGAAGCAGTTAGTGCCCTTGCTTTTGATTCCTAAACAAGAAAATCTGGATTATCTTGTTAAGTTACTTAAAGAAAGAAAGCTCAAGACTATAATTGACTCGAAGTATCCTCTGAGCAAGGCTGAAGATGCCTGGGCCAGGAGTATTGATGGCCATGCTACAGGGAAGATCGTAGTGGAGCCCTAAAAGCCAGAACATAAGTGAATTTCATGTCTTAATTGATGATAAGGAAATACAGAAGAAATATATATATATATATATATATATATACAGTATACATGAAGCCTGTCAATATTCGTAGAAGAATGTTACAGCAGCAGTTTGGACTTCTAAATGTTGAATTATCTTGAGTCTTGGATTTTATGATTTTGAAAAGTAATCATTCTTGCAATAGCAAGTGGCATTTGTCTTTTTATTTCATGTAATTCAATTTGCAATTCGTTTCCTTTTTACTTTTCTGGATTCAAATGAGGCCTGTGTGTCCACTAATCTCTTTTTCCTTGTCAATGAGACACTTGTGGGCATACATTCAAGAGATCATAGAAATGCCACGTTAGCAACTTTGAATGAATGAAATAAATTTGACTTTAAAACAACGATAATACTTTGAATTGTCCACGATAATACTTCATTTACTTTAAAACAACGAGAAGCGTTTGTGATAAAAGGGGCCTTCTTTACTAGTTGATTGCTCACCAAAAAGAAAGCTGAGTTGGAAGTTTTAACATGGCGGAGAAGATTATGCATGCTGTTCAGTATGATTCCTATGGTAGTGGAGCTGCTGGTTTGAAGGTAAGTTCAATCTATCACCTTGTTAATTTTCGGATTCCTTCCAAATTTGGCAACCCCCTATGATAAGAAATTCTGATTTAAATTTATGGAGTTTTTGTGTCCAATTCTTGTTTCTTGCAGCATGTTGAAGTTCCTGTACCCACACCACTCAAAGGTGAGGTCTTGCTGAAACTGGAGGCCATAAGCTTGAATCCTGTTGATTGCAAATTGCAGAAAGGTGTTGGGCGCCCTTTTTTACCTCGTAAATTTCCTTGTACACCTGGTAAGTGAGTTAAGCTTGGACCTGCTATCATATATATATATATTCATTGAATTAACAAAGAATATTTTCTTAAGTTCACTCAAGCTCGATTTTAAAGAAAACACCTTGAAACCAGTGCTAAGAATCCTCTGTATCGTTGATGTTTACCAAGCTTACAAATTCCATTTTTGGTGGGCTGTGCAGCTGTTGATCTTGCAGGAGAGGTAGTAGAAGTTGGACCAGGAGTACAAAAAGTCAAACCTGGGGACAAGGTTTTGGCTATTCTTAATTTCATGGTAGGTGAGATATATTTAATCAGTTTATATGTTATGCACTGACTGACTCTGGTCAACTACTTCGGTGGTGCAATGCCATTGATTGTATAATAATAGCTCCTCAATGATCATTTAATTATATATATATGTTCTTGAGTCCGAAATTCTCAATTATTGTGTTCTGATTTGGAATTTTGGATGTCAGTATGGCGGGGGATTAGCAGAATATGCTGTGGCCAAAGAGAGCTTGACTGTTCTCAGACCACCTGAAATATCAGCCGCCGAAGGTGCAGCCCTCCCACTTGCTGGTCTCACAGCTTACCAGGCCCTGGTCAAGGATGCCGGTCTAAAGCTTGACGGTAGTGATTCACACAAGAACATTCTTATTACTGCTGCTTCCGGTGGTGTTGGTCATTTTGCAGTTCAGCTAGCGAAGCTGGGAAACATCCATGTCACAGCCACTTGTGGAGCACGGAACATTGAGTTTGTCAAGAGCTTCTTAGGAGCTGATGAAGCCATTGATTACCATACCCCAGAGGGAGCTTCCCTAAAGAGTCCATCGGGGAAGAAATACGATGCTGTGATCCACTGCGCAACTAGGATTCCATGGTCCATCTTTCAGCCTAATTTGAGTGCAAAAGGGAAGGTCATAGATCTCACTCCTGGTCCGAGTGCTTTCTGCACTTATGCTGTCAAGAAACTGACACTTTCCAAGCAGCAGTTATTGCCAATGTTTTGTGTATCGAAAGAAGAGAATCTGGAATATCTTGTTAAGTTGTTGAAAGAAGGAAAACTCAAGGCTGTTATAGATTCAAAACATGGTCTGAACAAGGCTGAAGATGCTTGGACTAAGTGTATTGAAGGGCATGCTACTGGGAAGATCATTGTTGAGCCATAGAAAAGAGAGTAAATTAAGTTTAAACTCAGTATAAGTTGTGTGATAGAATTATAAGCAATTTTCTCTGTATTTTATGAAACTTACTATTTTTGTGGTAAGAGTTACTAATTTATTTATTTTTTTTTAAAACTTGCATTAATAAATAAGTAATCAAAATCTATAATAAGTAAGATTTGGAGGAAAAATGGTAAAATATTTTAATTTTTTGAAATAGTAAAATTTTTAAAGAAAATGATAAGTTGTTTTGATTTTTTCAAGATGTTTATCAATTTTAAAATATTTTTTAAAAAATTAATTTTTGTTAAATATTATTAGTATTGTATTATAAATAGTTTAATAATATTATTTTTTTTTAATATATTTTAAATGCATTTCGTAATTTTTAAATTTGTTAAATGTCTTATTATATTATAATGAGTCTAATAATATTTGTCTATTTTAACTTACTTTATATGAGCTTCACGAGTTTTAAATATATCATTAAATAAAAAATTTAGATTTCAAACTTCTGCTTAACAACGATTTAGAGATTTCTTAAATAAATAAATTAATATTTTAAGTCACAATAATTGCTTTATTTATACAGCTAACTTTTTTGCTATTCAGATAAGAACAAATCAATATGGGTCCCATTATCTAAATTTTTTTTTAAAGTATAATAATTGGGCTGAAATGGTCTACGGGCTTTATTTCAATCTTTGAGCCTAAGTCGTAAGCCCGATTTTGCACCGGATAAACCAATGTAGGGCAAAATTGTCAGAGCACAATAAATGTCGATAATTAAGAACCACGCGAAGGGTATTAATGTAAATAAAAAATGGGACCACTTCTCTTTTCTCCACGGGCCACTATCCAACACCAAGCATATATTCAAAAATCTTATTTATTTTAAATTATAATAAAAAAAAAAAAATATATATAATATCTTTTTATATTAAAACAATAAAAAATAAAAAAAGTCTTTAAATTAAATGTCTCTACAATGTTTTGGTTTCTTCTTCTTCTTTATCGCTTCTTCTGCGGATTTTGCTGTTATATGCCAACAATACAAGCTTCCTTGTTTTCTCTCTCTCTATTCTATTCTCTCTAGACTTTTTTACAATTGCTTCCTTTTGCCTTTGTTTTAAAAGCGTTCGTGTTCTTACATTGGTAGACTTTGGTGGTAATCTTCTTCGTTTCCCCCTCTCTGGATCCTTATTTTCAATTCCGGCATCTCTTTGCATCAATGGTGAGTTATGTTTTCTGGTGAATATTTTTATTACGATCATAAAAATTATTTAATTTTGACGATTTTGATCGTTTTCTTGTTTTAACCTATATTTTGGTCGCGATTTGAGCTGCATTATGTTTATTTTTCTTTCAATTGCCAGTAATTGTAATGTATATACAGAAAACCTGTTCCTAGATAATCTAACCTTTTCATTTTCGAATTTTATTTTTATAACAATTCTCTTTTCTCTTCGCCAAGCTGAATAGGATTTTTCCATGAATTATTTTATTCCGCGAATTGTAGATTTTGTCTTAATATCGAGTTAATAAGAAAAGCTGTTTAACTTGTTGTTTACGTGTGTATACTCTGTACCGTGTCTGATTGATAGTAACAATATTATTTTCTCGATCAGTCCGATAAATTTTTTTGCCTAAATCATCTTTGTATAAATTTTTGTCTCGTTTAAGTATGTTTAGTGTCCAAATCTTGTCTAAAGATGATTAATTCAACTGTGTTTTAGAGGTGTTCCAAACCTTTTTCCTTCTTCGGGGATTAATAGATTCCTTGACTAAAGATTACCATTTTAAGTATGTTTAATTTTGCGCTTATAATTTATGAGGATGAAATTTAGAATTGATAGATCATTTAGCATCTATTGTTACAGAAGTACGCCAAAACTTTTGGAGTGTAATCCAGAAAGAAGCATCCAAGGAATTGTTTATGTTTCAATTCTTGAAATACCAATCCTTTTATATTAAAAGAAAATAATAAATATAAATATTATATTTTGTTCCATTTCTAACTTCTTTTAACTCAAGCTTTCTCTAATATAAGTTTGCACTTTTGATTTTATGTTCTTTTTTGCTTGTTTTTCTCTTTTTCCGTGAACACAATATTTTTCTCTGTTCTTGCTTCCCTGCCATTTGACTTTTGATTTGATAAAATTGTTGCCCTTTTATATTTATTCAGAAGTTTTGTTCTTGGACTTTGACAGATAGGAATATTGGAGTTCATACAAAAAGTCATAAGAGATTGATATGACATAATTTTCTTCGATGCAATTGACGTTACTGAAGTTAAAGCCAGGATTTGACAGAGAAAAGTGGTTGCACTTAGATGATAACTTCTCATTGCAGCTTCTAGAGGCTGCACTCAAGCATGTTGATAATTTTTTGGTTGATTTTTAATCACTCCTACATTGAGAAGTGGGCCTTTTATGTCATATTATATTTTATGCAGTATATAAATATAGATTTTTATTCACAACCCAGTGCTAGACACTGTTCTGACAGTACAGTAACCTCTCTTTGGAGGTTAGAAGTTCATTGATCAAATTACAAATATCATTTTGCAAAGATTATATTATGGATAGGTGAGTCTCTCTGCTTATATTCTGATATCTAGTCAGTGACTGTAGTCCTTTTCGCTCAAACTTATTTTCGTATTTTCTTTGGAAATCTACTTTCAGGTATAAAATTTTGAAAGAGCTTGGTGATGGAACCTGTGGAAGTGTATATAAGGCCATTAACATTGAAACATCAGAAATTGTAAGTGAAACATTTCTTGCTCCAGTATCCATCTTTTGTGGACCATTTGATAATTAGACATTGTGGATAAAACCCACTTTCTGCTGCTAAAACATCCAAATATGTTACAGGTTGCTGTAAAAAAAATGAAAAGGAAATTCTATGATTGGAACGAGTGTGTAAATCTGCGAGAAGTTAAGGTATGTCCATTTATGCTTCAATTTGTGTTTAAACATTTGGATTTAATAGGAATTCTTTCTGTTACAGTTGGTACAGTGTGAAGATTAAACCTTTGGTCTTTTTCTCTTTGTTGCAGTCACTCCGGAAGTTGAATCATCCAAACATTATCAAGTTAAAAGAGATTGTTCAAGAGAACAATGAACTCTTTTTTATATTTGAATACATGGTATTCCTAATTATTCATCTGGTGTCTCATATTTTCTTGTCTCTCATTCAAAGCATTTAGTTCATTCCATGTTTTTTTCCTCCTTTTCTTTTTCTTGTCTGTCATAGATGTGATGAACCCTTTCCTACCTCCTTATGATTTATAATCTGTTGATTTGTCAATGAGTCTTCTTAGATACTGGTAGATATTTACTGTATCTTCCTTTGGCTTCTCTTGATTTTGCATTTTCGAATGTTTCTCAGTATTTTTTTCATCCAGGCATCTTAGCTCATATATATCAGGTAGGTAGCATTTCACAGGACAATTTTCAATCCTGATTTTTTACTAGCTACCAAACATTTGGAAGGAACAGATTTGGTGATCAGTCAACTCCTTTGACCTTTTTTTAATGAGAAGAATCAAATGCTGATGATTCTGTAGTACATTTTGTTTTAAATGTTCATGGGTTCTGGTTGAATGGAAGTGTGTTTAAAGGATTTTGCTTATTGAAATACGTCTATGTTCTTCTTTAGCAGTTTCTTGTTATGTGTTTTCATATCTCAGGAACATAATCTATACCAAACAATGAGAGAAAGGCAAGGCCCCTTCTCAGAGGAAGAAATTCGAAGAATGATGTCTCAATTGCTGCAAGGACTTACATATATGCACTCTAATGGATACTTTCATCGGGATTTAAAACCTGGTATTTTTCTGTTCAGTTCTATATTTACCTAACGTTTTCAGTTTATGAAATATATGGAAGTTGATTTTGATAAGTGGTTCAAAATCCTGTGTCTCAAGAAAATTTACTGGTAACAAGAGACATCATCAAAATTGCTGACTTTGGATTGGCTAGAGAAGTTTCATCACTGCCTCCTTTCACTGACTATGTCTCCACTCGCTGGTGGGTAATTTTGCCAGTCTCAACTAATATCTGTTTCTCTCTTATCTATTTCTCATGTCTTTGGTTACTGTGCTTATTTCTAAGGTATCGAGCACCAGAAGTCTTGTTGCAATCTTCATACTACAGTCCTGCTATTGGTATGTAACATTATCAAGAATTTCTTATTGTAACAGCTTAATGCTTCTAAATCATATGGAGAAATTTGTTTTCTCAGTTCCTAGCTCACTGATGTTTTCAGAAGTTTTTGAAAGCACACTATATTTTCGATAACTCTCATAGTGATCTTGACTATTGTAGTAGATATTGTCTGTACTGCATTTGTATCCAATCTCTAATAACTTTGATCATCTATATGTATGATTTCAATTATTTTCAAATTTTTTGTAGAAATCCTCTCTTCTAGTATCTTTTGATGGAGTTGGCATTGTGTTGTTTTATACTTAAATTCAGTTTATTTTCTTTCTTAATCATATCTTGGACAGTTTCTTCTGATTTGCTTCCACTTCAATTAGCTAATTTTCCTGTACCAACTAGAATACATCTTTTGACGTTGCAGATATGTGGGCTGTTGGTTGTATACTGGCTGAGCTCCTCACTTCTTATCCAATCTTCCCTGGTGAAAGGTGAATATGTAATCTCATTTAATTTCAAGCATCTTAAGTTTCCTGCATCCTATTTTGGAGACCATTTTATGCAGATTTTCTAACAATGGTTTTAAGAAAGTAACTTTCAAAAAATCACCTTTACTGATGCAGCGAATGCTACTGTATCATGTTAAGATTTGATACTCTTAAAAAGCTGTCCCAAAATTTTATTTAGACATTTAAATGCTATCTTTTACAGCAATTATAATTTAAGTTGTTTAATTGAGTTGAAAACTGCACCCTTGAGCATCTCTCCTGTTTCTGTATTTGCAGTGAAATGGATCAGTTGTACAAGATATGTTGTATTCTTGGCCAACCAGATTGGACAATTTTTCCTGAAGCAAGAAATATTTCTCGATTGGTGGACATCAGTTATTTTGAAGTGAGTTTGATTTGAGCCTGTCAGAAGTTTCTAGCTGCATTCTATATTCTTCACTTTCAGCCCCTGGTGGCCTGAATTCAGTATTGTTACACCTTTATCTGCTTTTATTTTATGGAAGCAGATTATGCCAGCTAATCTTTCAGATGTTGTTCCTAATGCAAGCCCTGAAGCTATTGATTTAATCAAGGTAATAGATCACTGGTACCAATAAAATATGACTCAGTGAAATGTGGTTCCTATATCTTTTAGTTTCTAGAAACATAAGAATTAATTTATGTTTTTCCGCGCAGCAACTTTGTACATGGGATCCAACAAAGAGATTGACCGCAGATCAATGCTTACAACATAGTTTCTTTCAGGTAATATATATTTTCTTAATCTTTGATACTTGTTAATTGCCCTTAAGTCGCCTAACATGAGCAATCGAATTAGGTTGGCTATTGGATTTCCCATTCACCTGTGGATCCCCTACAGCTAACTCTCAGCTGTATTGGTAAATATTTGCAGTTCTGTTCTGTAACTTGTGCACATAATATTTTAGTTCTTGAATTATAAAATAATTGCAATTTTTCTGCAGGATCAAAACCAAATCTAGAGTTGAATCTATGGGACTTTGGTTCTCGGAAAGATGATTGTTATCTTGGACTGAGTTTAGCTGTGAAGCCCAGTGGTCCTGGTATTGGTAAAAGATCTTACCATCAGATGTTCTTTAGCTTATGAGATTATAATTGCAGCAGCAGTAATTGGTTCAAAGAAATTAATAATTGGTCAAAATTTCCAGAACTGTTGTAGCAGATCTAGTTCTCTCTCTTTTATTCCCCTCTTCTCTCTGGCTTAAAACCCTGATCTCAACCAAGACTCCTTCCTCACCTTTAGGTGGTGACCTTTGCTCAAAAAGATGGAATGTGAACCCTGATATTTCTTATTCTTGGTCTCCATATTAAGATATATATAGAGAGAGGGAGAGATTGTGCCAATAGAAGCTGATATCATTTCTATCATAATAGTTGTGACAGGCTGTTACTGGTATAGGTTGTATTTCATGTAAAATTCTGATTCAATTTTGTATGCTAAGACATCGATCATATTTATCGATCTCTAATTTATCTAGTTCTTTATTTTAAATAGCACAAAAGCTATGCGATCTGCCTAAAACCTTTTTCTTCTTTTAGATGCCTGTCTGTTTAATGTGGAGTCTGTTCTCTTCATTTCTGTATTCTCTACTCATGCGCATATATTTTCTGCAGAAATGGTCCACAAAAATAAAGGTCAACAAAAGGTAAGTAGTTTTGGAATTTATTTTCAGGTTTTCCATTATATTACCCTCTAATTTGGGCAATGTATGCTGAAGGATTTTGAACTCATAGCTCATGATGACCTGCAGGATATGCTGTTCTGCTCTGGTTTTCAAGATGACTCGAAAAGATCTGGTCAGCTTTAAACTTTTAACCTTGTTTCTTAATAAATTATTAATATATAAAAGAAACATAGATGTAGACATTCCTTCATTCATATTTTTCAAAACAATAGCGATGTTTCTTTCCCTCATTTTGCTTCCTTTTTAACTAAACTTTTTATAGAAGTTTCTCGATACTAGTGAATTTTTCTGGTCAACATGGAGTTGTATCCTGAAATATGTAGACATCATCTGGTGCATTAACAGCCAACGATTTTCTTGTTTGATGAAACAAGTGGTCATTAATTTGCTTGCCTGCTTTCCAGTTTTCTGGTCACTCTTTCCTCCTGATGATGATGGCATATCTACCCCAGTGGAGTCTTCCTTATCGCTATCGTTCAGGTATATATCTACCAACTTTAGTAGAAATTGCACTCTCTTGTTTGATAAACTTATGCAACAGTATCCTCTTTATTATTACTAAAACATTGTCAAAGCGTCTGAATAAATTCCATTCTGATTGCTTTTTTTTAATTAGTACTCTGATTGGTTTGCAACTTATTCACATATGAGACTGAAAAGTAAGATGAAATAGACTAGGCATTCATCATGCTAATATATACCAAATGGAAATTACTTACAATAGGAACTTAGAGTTCTTCAAGCAGAGTCACCGTGATTCTCTTTTTTCTTTTTTCTTTTTCTGAGATGCATTTAATGATCAATTGAGAATGGGTTGGTCTTTTTATGTTTGTTTTGTGGGTGGCTTAGGTTGAATCATTCTCCTCATTCTTTGTCTCTTTTCTCTTTTGCTAATGGCAGTGCAATTCCAAATCCATCTAGTGGAGGTCCACAGTCAACAGGATTTGCCTTTGGATCTTTGCAGTCTAACATGTTAGACCACCGTCCATTACTTGCTCTGTCCTCTCCCCTCGAACAAAGTCATTGGCTTTGAAAATGATTCAACTTACTGAAGCTTGATCAAAGATTGATATTGTTGTAGAGGTTAGAGATTTGACATGGTTACTTGCTACTATGGTTGGTTTGTTGATAGTTTTCATATAGGAATAGTTGCTGGAGAGTCACCTTCTGGATGGAAAACCAACTAACTTCTTCATTTCTCGAACACTCTCATTAGTGATTCTGATGCGAGATCATGTGTATACAATTAGATACATAAATCCATTGTGCAGTCATAAGGGTACCCTTTTTTTTTATATATACAGATGTAAGAGAAAATGGATATATGAATTTCAAAACAGGGTTCAAGTTCTAAAATCGTCCCCAGTGCTTTCTAGTAATCATCAACAGATGTTCTTGATGTGATGGGAAATGGACATTAATGAAGGAAATAAGTTAAATAAAAGTTGCTCCGCCATGGCTTACAATCCTGTTGACGAAGTTCTTGACATAATTCTCCTGGATGCTGCTTCACATCCTCCGCTATGTCCATATTCATCTCTCCGATTTACCTCCACCCCAGCCTTGAGATCAGCACTCACTAGCATAGAGTTTCATGAAGGGATCATCCTTCGAAAGCAACATCACCACCTGATAATCATTCACCATTGCTTCTCTACCACTGAGCTGAATCCCGGATGGCAAAGGTAGCATTCCAACCACGTTAGTGTGTGCCAGGATCTTCTGTTGCTGAACCCACCCGTAAATGGATCACTGCTCTGACACCAAGAAGGGACAGAGCTTCTTGGATAGCTGAAAAATTGGGGGCTTATCTAATTAAATGCAAAGAATGGGAGCATAGCATGGAGGCCATTGGCAGAAGCTGCTTCTGAACTTTTCTCCAACTCCATCTTTGATCTCTGTCTCTGTGACATTGAAGAAAACTTATTGGGTCAAATTAGAGTATGCTACATTTAAGCTATTAGACTTATTTACTGGTGGGCCCAGAAATTTTCTTGGGCTTTTTTAGTTGACTGTCTATTGTCCATTAATGAAAGAGAAAAATCCTTCTTGTTTTACTTGATGAAAAATTATAAATGGGCCGAAAAAATGTAATAACCCAATTAGTATGGCTTTGGAGGCAACATCACCACCTTCTTGGGCTTTTGTTTTTGTATTTTGGGTACTTCGGTTTTTTCTTATTTTTGGTCTGTAATTGTGGTTTTCCACAAACATTTTCACCCTTTATTTCTGCCTGATATATATTCTCCTTTTAACAAAAAAAAAAAAAAAAAAAAAAAAAAACTTATCAAGTGAAATATCTCAATAAAAATACATTTCTCATATTTCTCTGTTTTCTTGGAGAAAAACAAGGGACAAGGGAGAAAAGAAATATAATAGACGAAAATTAACTTTATCATCTCCCATCAGAAAATTTAGTATGATTCATAGTATTTATTTCTTGAAATAATCAGAGGCAGGCGGTGCAATGAGAGAGGTCCCTCCCTTAACCCAACCCATTGATCCATGTTTCAAATCATGGCTTGGATATGAAAAAAATGTTAAATCATCTAGTCGGTTGTCTCACCCAATCAGATGCCTACAAATTAACTAGCGAGATTAATCCGGACGTAAAATGGTTTGAAGGTGGCGTTCCTGCGCGAGAGAGACCCACCCAAGTGAGTAATGATGGTAACACTTTTAAGGCCGAAAATGCATATGAGTGTAGAGAGAGAAAGAAAGAGAGAGAGATTTAAATGATTTGATTAAGGCCACAAACAGCTACTGAATGTGTGTTCAATATCTGTAAGATTGATTAATGTCGGCTCTTCTTTAGGGTTTTTTCTTCGAAAATAAAAGTTTGTTTTAAAGTTTGATCTTCTATCCCCCCCTCAACCAACATTTTTTATAATAAATGATGATCTTTCCCTACTTATAATTAACATTTTCCTTAAAAATTAGTTGAAATTATGTTTTTTAAATTTTTTCATTTAAGATTTAACTAATAATTTTTTTAATTTTTATTTTTTTTGACAATAACTAATAACTTTTTTAGATTATGAAATATAACAGTTGAGATGTGTTTTAGGCCACTAATAGTATGATTTTTTATAGTTTAGGTTTAAATACCTTTTGAGGTGTTTGGGTCTATTATATTTTATGTTTAGAAATTATGTTTTTATTTAAGTGTTATATTTATTATCGAATATTAATAAAATTCTTAAATAAATAGAAATCTCCAATATATAGAATTCTAAATTAATATTATCACAAATAAACATCCATCGCAATAAAACCATTCCTAATCCTAGAATTTGAGGTGCTTTTTTTAGATATATATATATTATTACTTAGTATCAAAGAAGAAGGAGGGGCATTAACTGAAATTCAGAGATGATTAGGCTACATCAATTCAAGTACATATATTTAAGAACCCCAACACTAGAGCGCGATCAACAAATCAAACTGTTGGTAAACAAAGCTCGTTCGAGCTCGTTTATTAAACAAATCGAATTCAAATAAATTTTTAGGCTTAATTAATTTTCGAGCCTACTCGAACACTGTTCGCAAACAAATTAAAAATATTTATATATATTATAATTTATATATATATATATATTATCTATTGTATATTATTAAAAAAAAACTACTAAGTTTGACCCATATACCATTTTTCCATTATCTTATCTCTCTACATTTTTACAATTACAATTTACAAACTACTCCCGGCAGCTCATTCTCAAAAATTATTCAAGAATCTTCTCCAAAGTGTTGCTACATTTAAGCTGCTCATAAGTGTTCTTAAGTGGATCTTATTAACCCATTAACATTCAAAGGTAAATTAGCAGAATTTTCTTTATATTTTCCATTTCCATTAACATTCAATGTTGCTTGTGTTGTTAAAGTTTCCGAACACATCTGAAAACTTAAATTCAAAAAAAAAAAAGCCCTCAAATGTTTATTGTATTTAATTTATGAAGAATATCAGTAAATGAAAAAATTTTTTATAAGATTTTTTAATTTATTGAATGGTTAAACAATTAAATTATATAAATTCTTGTTATTTTAGAAATTTGAAGCCTTGAAAAAATTTAATATTTTTATTATTTTTTAAAAATATTTGAATAAGCTAAACTCGAGCTCGAGTAAGCTTGAAAGTTAAACGAGCGAACTCGAGCTATATGAACAAATAATCCAACGAACTCGAACAAAATTTTTGGTTCGAAACATTAAACGAGCTTACTCGAACAATGCTCAAAAAATTAAACAAACAAGCTCAAACTTTCGATGTTCGGTTCAGTTCGGCTCGTTTACAGCTCTACCCAAGACGCAGGTGAGTTGGTAAGGAGCTCTCTCAACTTAAATGAGGTTAAGGGTTCAAATTCTCACTCACATATGTAGCTGTTTAAAATTTGAAGTCGGAGTTTCCTCCTACAAGGGACCAACCCGCGTCGAACAAGGATTAGTCTAAATGTAAATTGGTTTAAAGGTGTCTTCCATAATTTGAGATCCATCTAAGACATCTCGTGCTCAAAGCAAAAAATAAAACTATATATATTTAAGTATTTTTATTTTATTCCAAAAATTAGACAAAGTTTATGTATAACACAAAAATATGACAAATAACTAATTTTATTTATAATTAATATATTATGAATTCGAATTATAGTAAAATATATATATATATATGATTATTCTTTGAAAAAAAAAATACTTTAATAACTATTGAATAATTCATGGTATTGATTTATTAATGACAAAATCAAGAAAAGATAGAAGAGAGTTTGATACATTAATAAAGAACAAAAATGCAAGGAATTTAAAGGGAAAAAAATAAAATAAATAAGAATGAATGATGAAGAGCTTATCTCATTGAAAACTTTGGTCCACACATATGGGAAATCTTGTATTGGCCCATTTCTAGTCCTAACAACAACACAGCTAAGACAGCAACATTTTACCCTTCCAACATCTCCCCATTCAAAACCATTTCATATATATATATATATATATATATATATATATATATATATATATATATATATATATATATATATATATATATATATATATATATATAGATAATATATAAATTATGTAATATATATATATATATAATCAAACTAATTTTATTTGAGATGAGATTGGTCCTCAAGGAGAAGTTAGCACCTCTAAATTTTAAATAGTTATATATATAAGTCGATGTTCAAACCTTCCATCTCATTTAAAGTAAGAGAGCTCATTATCGGTTAGCTCACTTAGGCCTTGGGTTAAAACCATTTCCAATTTTATGATTTGGAGCTTTTGTGAGAAATTTGATTTATTCGCTATATTAAATTGTTTAAATTAATTTTGATAAATATATTTTAAATTTAATCTAATCAAATTAATTGAATCACTTTTTTTTTTATTCGAATCAATGCTCTTCTATGGTCTTTAATAAAAACACATGTGAGCCAATAAAATTTTTTTTCTAATTTAAACAAGGTTGTGAGATTAAAACTATATTCATACTCATATATATATATATATATATATATATAACTATTTAAAATTTTGAATTGAATGTCCATATAACTTAATTTAACTTATAAAAAATGAATTAAATCAAATTTCAAAATAATACTGTAGATACTGAAATTTTATTTATATATTTAATTAAATTGAATTATATATTTAAAATATTGAAAGATTTTACTCCCGCCGCGATGAGTGATACATGACAAACTAATATTTATTAATTGTCACTCTCTTTATCTATAAATAGAGACCAAGAGAAGGGAGGTAGAAATCGGAGGTAAAATCAGTGGTGGCAGAGAAGAAAAGAAACTCCGACGATTCCCTTCGGGGATTATCCATAGTTTCTGGCGCATCCAAGGCTCTCGAGAAGTCAAATCCATTCCGAGATCCAGCCCAAAACGCCCCTCGGAAGAAATCAAATCAATTGGATCAAGATCAAGCCCAAAAAGGCCTTCGGATCCACGACGAAAAGAATCGACAGAGAAATACAAAGATTCGAGTCCAATATCAAATACATATTATTATCTTGTGACATATATATTTTTGATTATTTATTTTGCAGATAATAATAATCGAAAAGAAAATTTTATTCTTCACAAATACTAAGTTTAATGTTGGGTCCAATTTTAAAATATGACTCAAAACATTAGAAAAAAAAAATTTGGCATTAATGAGAAAAAAAAAATATATATATATATATTTCATTTTAAGGCAAAGTGCGAAAAGAACAAAAGAAATTCAATTGGCCTGATTACCAATTCCCCATTCTCGCATGTCTGGATCCTTCTTTCTTTAACACGTTTCGTTGTTTCTTTTACTCTCTTTCTAGTTTCCCCTCTCTCTCTCTCTTCCTCTTTCTCTCTCTTATTGCGCCTCTTTATAAATAGAGCTTTGCCTAACATCAAGATTTCTCTTCCCTCTTGAGGGGTTATTTGTTTGGGGCTGCCTTTTTCTCTCCTGAGCAAAACCCATATCAAAAGGATTGCAAAGATTTTGAAGGATCTGAGGTCAAGAAAGGGGAAACACAGTCATAGAGAGGAAACCCACTTATTATAGATATATACCCAGGAGTATATTTCGCATATCAGGGAAAGAGAGGTAGAGATAGGAAGAAAAAAAAAAAAGAGAAAAAAAAAAAAAATTTGAATTAGAGATTTGTTTCTTCTCTTTCTCCGTGATCTTGTCTCTTTGAATTCAACAATGTCTACTTGTTTTCAAAACACGTCAAAAAAGATTTTATTTTTTCTAGTTTCTTCAATATCTTTTGAAAAATTTTCCTTTTTTTTCACCCTAATTTTAAAAGGGATTTAAAAAGAGAATTGAAATCACCAGTTTTTAGATTGTTCTGCAATCATTTTCTGATCTTTTTTATATTTAATTATTCCTAAAATGTTTGGTTTTCTGGATTGATGCCGTGACATGGATGTCTGTATTTGTAATTAATTTATGACTGAGGAATGCCAATTCTGCAGTTTCTTGTTTTCCTGATCATGGTAGAGTTTGATCCCATTTGGAATTGTTAGGGTTATGATCACAGTAGCTCTGATAATAGGAAGAGACTGACCTTATGGTTAAATAAAGATTCTTTTGGTAGCTTAAATTATGGCACTGTGAAACCTTTTACTGTTAAGATTGGATTTCTTTTGTTCTCGGAGTAGATGTTGTGATTTCCGTATGTATATTTGGAGACTATGTACACTGAATCTGGAAATGGGTTGAAGAGGAACTGTTGGCACTAGGATATGTGTAGGTGGTCTGATGAACTAACTAGTTTTTTGCATTTGAGGTTGTGGTGTTTACTAGCTATGTTGCTTCAATTCTTGATACTTGCATTGGTTCAGCAAAAAGGCCCTGATTTTGGTTTTGGATGATGGGCAGGTGTAGTTCACTAGTACAGTTGTCTCAGGATCAGATTGCTGGGATCTCTTGATTCATCAATCAACGTAATATTCAGGTTGAGACTATTTACTCTGTACAATTGGCTGTGTGTTCTACACAATAGTGCTTTCAGATTATTTACACTCTCTCGGTTAATTAGTTTGCATCTAGAGAGAGAGGATCTGTTGATGAGGTCTGGAGATTTTTGTTTGGGAACTCTGAAGAAGGCCATGGATTGAATCCTAGCTGGAAATGAGTACGAGGACATGGTGCATGGAAAAGAAACTTGTTTCTGGTCTGTTCCCAAACTGGAACAGCATAACTGGAAACTAGGGGAAGCTTTACGTTTTGCGGAAGGTTCCCACTCTGCCCTTCCCTTGATCTTGTGCAATGTCTCGCTGCTTTCCATTTCCACCTCCGGGATATGAAAGGAAAGCTAGGCCTGATGATGATGCGAACATTTTGAAAAAGGTTAACTTTTTGCATATAACCTTATGCCAAATGCTATAAAGTAGCATCTGCTGTTCAATTCTGGTGCTATCATTGTTCAATATTTTCACTTATCTGAAACAAATATTTGTTTCATTAGTGATAAACATCTGCTATCATTGTCATGGAAGTTGAATAGTAACCTACTTAGTTTCTTGAGGAAAAATCATACTTTTTTCTTATGCATTTTTGCCATCAGGTTTCTCTATCCCCTTTAAGTAGTTGAAACCACCTAATTATTACACATTCTGTTCTGGTAAGATAATATGTACACATACAAAAATATTCAGAGGTAGCATCATGTGAAGTACTAAAAAATGAAAGTGCCTTTCAAGTTTTACAATGTCCAATAATCAGATTGCATGTATTATATACTGATTTTCAGGTATTGCTACTTTTCCTTTTCTTTTAGATTGCAGCTACCTTTTAGAAAATGAATATCATGTTCTGGTGTTAATATCCTATTGAAATAGTTTTAGTGTGCATGATGTTAATGCACAGAGATGAGCTTATGTAGGGTAATGAATACTTTAATTGTGTCCTTCTGTCTTCAGTATCAACTTGTCACCTAGTGCGTAAGAATTTGATGGTTGTGTTTCAATGTCTAGGCTGTTTAAAGACTCAATTATGTTTCCAGTTATTAAATTGGTGGTCCTTGCTAATGTGAAAGTTTTACGTGCCTCTTGATTTTAATATGTGATTGAACAACAGAAAAAGGAAAGGGCAAATACTTTCTTCATAGGTATCTACATGTTATGTGAAAACTTACAGATAATTGTTGGAATTAAAGATTTATGTACTGCAATGAACTTAGTCCTATAGCCTTTGAGCTTTCTATTCAGATGTCCAAAAATGTACTGATTTGGATCGTCCAGGAGGTAAATTTTTGCTGTCCCTTTCTCATTGATATTCTTTCCACCAGAATCTCCTGGAATCTTAGTTCTCCTCACTGATTGTTAATTTACTGCATTTCATACTAGTTGGGAAAGCTTTCAGTTGAACAGTGGCTAGTATTGTACGAATTAAAGATTGATTTTCATATGAAGAAATTTTTTTGAAACCATATTCTATGCTTTATCATAAATTGAGTTTTAAATGTGTGTGTTCCATCACATTAAACTAGGTTGCTGTGGGCGCCAACTTTTAGGAGCTCTAATGGCTACTTGGAAAGTGTTTAATATCAATCTTTTATTTGTACAATACTAGGTTTCTAGAAACCATTTTTAGGAGCTTAAATAGCTACTTGGAACGAGTTGATACCAGGAAAATCCATTATCCTTGGTTTCCAAGTTTGCATCTTGGGTCCTAGATTGTTGTATGTTGATGTGAATATAAAGTATAAGTTAAATAGGTTGATTTCTCAATTATAATAATTTGGTAATGGAAGTTTACTTGTGATGCTGCTGTTCTGGAAATGAAATTTATCATCATTTAATTTCACCTAACTCCCAGAGTGATTATTATCCATTCTGGATTTGAGATTTCAAATTCTCATTCCTGGCATCTTGCACCTTTTTGTGCCATAAATCATTCATATATTTCACTTTTAAGTGCAAGAGTTTTACTGGCTTTCCGTTCCATGCATTTTTGTCCATTTCCTTCTTGATAGAATTTGGATTTCTTATCCCATAGTGTTTTCTAAATTCCTGGTTATTGTTTTACCCAGTAGCTAGAGAAGTTAGTAGATAGCTTTTGTGGTCTTGTGCTCGAGGACTATCCCTTTTCCTTCTGTTACTACCTTTCCCTCTTCCCTTTAAAAACTCTTAGCTTTAAGGGGATTGTTGGCTTGGTAAATTCCTGTAAATTACTGGTTTCTTTTACTTCTGAAATATAGCATGATGCTATTCTGATCAGTAATTTTTCTTTTTCCCATTATTATTTTTTCCCCAGGAGAAGCACAAAGAGAAAAAGCATAAGAAAGATAAGAAAGACAGAGAAAAGAAAGAGAAAAAAGAAAAGAAGGACAAAGAAAAAGGTGGAGAAAAAAATGGAGAAAAGAGGGAACAGAAGCGAAAACACAAAGACAAGGACAAGGACAAAACCAAGGACAAGGAAGAGAAGAAGGATTCAGAGGCTAAGAAAAATGTTGGTTCTTCAGGTCTTCGGAATGATGAGAAGCTTGGCCCAGTTGGGATTCAGGTTGATCAGACTCATCAAGATGGACTTTTACTTGAACTGGAAAAGGGGGTTGGAAAATGGAATGGGCCAAAAGAATTCAAGTCTGTTGACAAAATCAATTTCAAAGAAATTAGTGTTAAGTCATCAGGGAACGAGTTGGGGAGCAATCATGAAATTTTTGTGGAAGGGAATCAGAAATTCAAGCACAACAGAGAGGAAAATAAAATTCCTAGTGTTCAGAGCCTCAAGGTTGTTGGAAAGCATTTGGAAAATGGTTCTCTTGGCAATTTTCTGTCAAAAGAACAAAGAATTGTTGAAGAAACTGTTCACCAAGACGAGAAGGTCTCGGAAAAGCGGAAGGAGAGAAAAGATAAAAGTAAACATAAGAGTAGTGATGGCAGGGGAGATAAACATAAAGATGGAGATAGAGAAAGGAAGAGTAAATCGAAGGATAAAAAAGAGAAAAAGGCGAAGAAAATGGAGCGGAAGGTGAATGAGATTGCTACCCTTACGCAGACTAAATTAATAGAGAATGGCAACAATTCTGTAGATATTCAAAACGGTAAAGGGTCTTATCCTTTCAAAGGGAGCAGTTCAAACAATGGATGCCTTGGCAAAAGAAAGGAGCCTGAAATGAATGGTTTTGTACATGGTAAGTTTTTTCTATATTTTTGCTCTTATTCAGTACTTGCCTCCTATTCTGTTGATCAAAAGTGCATATGCTCATATAATCAACAGATGTTGCTGACTTTCTGGTCTGGATTTATAAAAAAGAAAACATAAAATTTTCTTTACGACTGTGTCACTATTCATAAGTTAAATATACTTCGTAATAAAGGTTTTGGTTTAATTGTTGACATGCATATGTAGGTAGTGGGAGTCCTATCAGTAAATTGCCTCGACATTTATCATCGTCATCTAAGGTCAAGCAAAATGGAATTAGAGATGATGCTACTAATCATGGAATCCGGTTTGTAATGGAGAGTGAGGCTGCAGAACATAAGTTTGAGGGCAGGGGCTCAAGCTCTAGCTCAGCTCCTGAAAATGGAACTAAATTGGACAGCAGACAAACTGCTAACAACCATGCACCTGAACGGCGAGAGGCTATCAACAATAGTCACCACAAGGCTTTTGAAAGCATTTCAACACCGCAAACCTCTCTGTTAATTGGAAGAAAGCTGGAACAGCAGACTAGTCAAAGTGCAATGGACTCTGCAAGAAAGGAGCAGGGTATGGTCACTGATTATAAGCTGAACAAAAAGGTTTTGCCAGCGCAGCCAATTGCTGAAAATGGTAGGAAATTAGAATCTACCCACCAACCATGCACTTTTCCTTCAGCAGAGAGGAAGGGAGGAATTTCTAAGCCTAGGTTTGATAATGATAAAGAGGTAAGGATTAATGGTATAGGACTCAGAAAACCAGATGCTTGTTCCAAAACGCCTCCTGATCAACTGAAGGAAACTGTTGAAAACCGTTTGAAGCATCCGCATCCTGATGCCAAATACCTTACTGAAATTCTTACTGTTCCCAAAGTAGAATGGTCCTATATTGATGACCTGTCTTGGCTATATGCTAGGGAGGATCAAAGGGAAAAGAAGTGTGGAAGAGTTTCTACAAAAGTTGAGGAGCCAAAGGAGGTGTGGGCAGAAGCTTTGCGCCTAGAGTCTGCAGATATCATAGCACTCCCTTATGTCATTCCTTATTAGTATCTATTCCGTGGTACAGCCTGAAGTATCTATTGATCCTTAATTTGTCATTCTTACTCTGCCCATTGAAGTAAAAATGCCCATTGCTTCTGAATCTGATCTCCTTTTTTGATCAGTGACTTAAAAGCAGAAGAAAATGGTGATGGATGATGAGATTTTTAGTTTATGCAAATGGATTGCTCTACTTTTGATCATGGCAGTGAACTCCATTGGAAAGGCTTTGAGGCAAGATTGATCTGCAAGTATGAGCTCAATTCTTTTGGTGTGTTTATGAAGCCCTGAATGCATCAGAGGCAGAAATCGGGGGACGGGAAAGCTTATTTCTTGGCAGTCTAATTTGCAGGGAAGAGAAAGGCACTTTGTTCCTGCAAATGAGGCAAGCAATTTGGATATTGGCAGCATACATCACCTGAGAACAGCCATTATTTCTTGCTGGATTTGCAGGTGCTAGATTTTGCTGAGAGATCAACATCAGTTGTATTTGGTGATCAATGGGCAGAGAGAGAGAGAGAGAGAGAGAGTTGGAAGAATTTGGAATTTCAATCATTTGATTTGCACATAGAGGAGAGAGAGAGAGAGAGAGAGTTTGGACTGAAACTGTGACAACCAGCTGACAATGAAGTAAGCAGTAGTGTTTGTGGACTTACTTACACCACAATACAATTTTGATGTATGTAATGTAATTGCACTGAATACACGAGGAATTTATTAGGAGAAAAAGTGGTGGGGTGGTAGGAAATAGATTAACAAAAACAAAACAAAACAAAACAAAACGTTTGATTATTAGTGTTTACCTATGATTAAAATTAATCCGTGTCTCCATCTATTTTTTTCACTTTGTCCTTTCTTTTTTTTTTTCTTTTTTTCCAGTGTTGTCTTAAAATATTTTTTAAGATATCCATAAAAGTCTATAAAAAATTTATAGACATTTAAACTATAATTTTTATTATATAATTTTTTTAAGGAAGTTAACTAGGTTAACAAGATAATATATGTATATATATATTAAAATTCTAACATGCATTCGAATCTTTAATTAGCATTAAGTAAAACTTTTACCATATATATATATATGTATATATTGAAATAAAAATTTAGTACACCTAAGCAATACACCTTCAATTTTAGTTGCGAATTTTACTATAATGTGGGAGAAGCAGCAATACACGTGGCACAACATAAAACTGTCCTCCCTGCTTATTGCTGACAGAATCTTAAATCTTTACCTATGAATAGAACTTATTTACGTTGACAAATTTAAGCATTTTTCTCCTAATCTTTCGAGACTTCTTGAATCAGAAATAAAAAGGGTGTAAAGGGTTACCCCCCTCTACTACTACATACACTCCACCAGCAGTTATGGGCGGAAGCAAGACCAATTCCACACATGATTCTTCCAACAGTAATGGGATTTTTTTTTTTTTTTTTTTTTTTTTGTGGGTATCTTGAATTGATGTTTAAGTTTTAAAAAGTTGTAATCTTTGGTCATGGAATTTGCAGAAGATGGATCTTATGGTTCTGCAAATGGAAATATGAACAAGGGTTCTGGAATTTGTTCAAATTCATTGCGTTATAAGACCGACCAAAGACGAGCACTCAATATTTATATGGAACTTTTGGCTAGTTACAATGAGTTGCCACAACGCAGTGAGGCTTTGGAGAATGCCAAAATCACAATCTTGAGGTAATAGATAGATACATATTCATTTCAATTGTTGTATAGATTGTTTTGGAAAAATTGTGTTTTGTTTTTTTTTTTTGTTTTTTTTCAGGTATAAACCAGGTAAATGGATTGGAAAGGGTAGTGAGTTGAAACCCAATGGCTATATCCTGCCAGAAACAACAACAATATTGTTAATTGGTCCTAAAGGATCTGGAAAAAGCAGTCTTATAAACAGGATATCTACAGTATTTGAGCATTACAAATTTGCTTCAGATAGAGCACAAGTATCATCATGTACTACTTCATTATTGAACTTCTCTCTCTATACTTATTTACTTACTTCATTATATAATGTAACACTATTTTGTTTTTGCAGATCATTCATCTGTTAAAGAACGGGGAACGTATTTTCTCAGCGAATACACTGTTCCAAGAACTTCAAATGATTTCTGTTTGTTTGACACTAGAAGTACATCTGATGATTTGTTTGAGAACATTATGGAACTGAATCATTGGATGAAAAATGGAGTGCGCCATGGTGAACCAGTTATAAGGGATTCTGATACTTCGAAACTAAAATGTAGAATGAAAAGCAAAAATCTTCAAATGGGTAAAGTCAGGATGGTTAACTCTGTTGTAATGGTTGTGAATGCACTTTCAGTGTTGGAATCAATGACTAGCGGTGATCCAGAAAAGAAGCAATATACAGAGATGATTGCTAACACATTCAAACTTCCAAGCTTACAATTCAAAGGTATATATACATATAAAATTGATGATCTTTATTATTTGTTTTGTTTTACTGAATGAATGTCATCTGACAGATGATAAGCCTGCAATTGTTGTAACACATGGAGATTTACTCACAATAGCAGATCGAGTTAAAGTACGCATTCATTTGGGAGAACTCCTTGGCATACCACCAAAGACTCAAATTTTTGATATCCCTGGTGGGGAATCAATTCCCTTAGATTTCTTCCATGTTTACTCAAGCTAAAATTTTTTTTTTTTTTTTTTTTTTTAGCTTAAAATTGTTTTTGGATATTTGCAGAAAGCAATGATCTGGTAACTGAGTTGGCCATTGTTGATCTTCTGCATCATTGCCTTGAGCATGCAGACAGCAATCTTCCTCTCAAAGGCCACCATACAATCAAGGTCTCGTATTCTCACTGTGTTTATTGATAGCAGACTAAAATTTATACGAAGTTACATAGTGCCTATCAATAAGTACTATGAATGAAGATACATAAAAACTATTAATGAGCATTTTTTTAACGTGTCTTTAGTGCACTCTGCAGGTGCATGTATTCTACATTTCAGTTTATTTGTTGCTGTTGCTGTTGCTGTTGCTGTTGCTGGTCATGGTTATTGGCATTTCCTTAACTTCTACGAAAGATTCACATTGCAGTTACAGTCGTTAACCTCTATTGAACTTTGCAGTAAATGGCATCAAATCCGCCCACTAGTGGTTCTTTGATGATTAGAATAATGTTCTATGTTCCGTGCATTAGACCTAGTTTTTAACGTGCTTTCGGACAGATTTTTTAAAGTACAAAATAAATTGTAATAAGTAAGCAATTTCTTTCGGAGTTTTTTTTTTGTAATACCCATGAAATTACCTGCAACAATAATGGACAAGCAGTACTTATTTTACTATCTAGTACTATTTTTTTTAACCTCAACCAGCCTTAATGTGACTTAGACTGTCTTCTCATTCAACATTGGCAATACCTACAACAATCAACTATCTCTTTTTTATACTTCAACCCGACTCACAGTCTTCTACGTACAATTAATTACTTAGTAAAAAGATATAGTGGAAAAAAGGCCATGACACGAATGCAAAGAAAGATGGGATACATGTTTTAAGTTAAAAATTGCTTCCATATTCACTTTAACATTAAATGTGTCAAGTATCTGACTTTTACTACAATGGCTTTTACTGCAAATGCAAAATTGACTTCTTTTTCTTTGAAAAAAAAAGACATGGGGAATCAAGAGAACTACAGTGAGAAAGGGATACAAATAAGAAAGTGTATAACTCGTTCATTTTTGCCCTCATCTGTTACCAGAGATAATTGCATCTGAAAAAATAATAATAATAAAAAAGAAGCTCCCTTTACTTAAAAACATAGAAGCCAACCTGGTTATGGTTATGGTTCTGATTCTTGTCTTGAAGCCAGGCAGCAGTAGAGCAAACAGAAGATGGAAGATGCATACAATGTCTGGGGAGCTCTCAAGTTCAGAAAAGAAAATCCAATCTGCAACTTTTTTGAAATTTTTATTCTGTAGCTAAGTAAGAATTTGGAATGCTCTGCAAAAATTTGACCCTAGCAATAGGATCAGAAGCAAATTTGCCCAATACAGCAACCGTGGCAGTATTGCTACCAAATTTCTCAATGCCTCTAGAAATCATACAAGTATGACTGGCTTCTGCTACAACCATTACATCTTCTCCCAGATGCAATGAGACCGTCTCAGCAATCTGTCGCGTGAGCCTCTCCTGTACTTGAAGCTTGAAGCCATAAAAATGAACTATTTGTTGTAAGAATGATCTATCAATAGGATTGATAACCCGAGAGTGGTAATATCCTATATGCACAACACCATGAAATGGGAGTAAATGATGTTCACATTGGGACCAGAGTGACAAATTCAGCTCAGTAGATAAGTCTTCTCCATCATGGCTGTTATTCCCATTAGCTTGGAGGATTATGTCTTTCTGACTTCGAGCAAAACCATTCAACCCTATCTCCAAATTAGAACATCTAAAGTTCATCAACCATGCTACAAAATGAGAAGGGGTTCCTATAAGCTCTGCTCTCAGAGGGTCTTCACCTAGAGACCGAAGAATGGAACCAACAGCTTGTGTCATTGCTGAATTAGTTGGTCCTACTTTTAAAGAAGACTGCATTGGGCACCAATGCATCGAGCCATTGGCACAGGCATCCACCATTTTAATGCCTCTGAATCTAAGATGGCTAAGAAACTCTGTCCAATCACTTGCACCCTCATCTTCATATACACCAGAACGTGAACTAACTAGAATCTTTGTCCATCCCCAATGATTATCATCAAGCTTTTTCTTGGACTCAAAATTTGGAAGGTGAATATGTGAACACTGGAGAACAACAGCAACACCAGCTGCTCTGATAGAATGTTGCAAGGCCTTACAGACCTCATCTGCTAAGCGCTGAGGATCTTGAAGCCGTTTTGCAAATATATCAGTAACACGAGAGAATTTGCTTAGACCAACAACCCTATGCCCGGAAGGTACATAACCCACATGACACTTTACCTGGAAAGGAATCAAGCAAGACTCACAGTACGAAAATAGATCAATATCTCGAACAACTACCATGCCACCCACTCCTCCACCATGCCCACCTCCACTTTCTAAACCAGCCTCAGGAAATAATGCACCATGAACAATATCCTTCACCTTTTGTCTGTAGCCTAGATAGTGCAGGATAATATTTCAGCCAATAATAATAATCTTTGGTTCCAAATCCCAAAAATTTTAAAAAAATAAATAATATCAGCATAGTTACAAGAACTTCATGCTCTCTCTATATTTATTGCTTATAAAGCATGTAAGTAGCTGTCAGATGCTCGATAAAATTCCAGAAAGGGATAGCTCTTATTTATCTTGATGATAAGCAAATAGAAAAATAATATCATTACATGAAGAACAAACCATATATTTCTGCAGACCAAAACAAACATAAGGAACACACATCTCTGCAACTATAAATCAAAAGAAAGGCAAAGAAGAATCACCTCTAGTGCCTTCCAGTAGGGCTTTAGCCACACGGAGAGGAGTCTTTCTGATACCTTCCCGATTTACATCTTCACCCAAGCCCTGTAACAAGACTCTTACCGCCTCTTCAATGGCGAGAGTTTCAGGTTGTTGTTCCTCAACACCCAACAGGTCGACACAGCCACCAAAATTCACATTTCCTAACTCAACATTGAAAGGCCCCTCGTAAGCTCCCATTGACGAACAGACCAAAAAAAATAAATAAATCACAAAAAAAATTAAAGATTCAAACTTTAGACCACATGAAGAAAAACCCACAGAGTGTAGGGCTATTATGAAGACGATGAGGAGCAAGAATGATGAGATAAGGAGAAGGGAAGAGTATAGAATTATATATAATTGAAAAAAAAATAAATAAATAAAAATTGTAGGGTTGGTGGAATCGTATGGGAAGATTTGGGTTTTTGCTATACTAGCTCTGTAAATTTCTTAAGGCTATGATGAATTTCCTGATCGGAAAGTGGGTCCGAAAAGTATTGTTCTTTATTCATGGAGAGCAAGATCTGGATCCGTTTAACTGTCATTTTCTTAGAATTTTCCCAAGGTTATACCATTCCCAAGCAAGAGTCGAAAAATGGTGGCGGTGCTGTGACCAAACCCCGTTATGGACTTCCGCCAAACTCCCAACAAAGGGTAGTTTAGTCAATTCAGCATTCTTCGTCATCAGTTACCACTTACCACCAATACCCACTTAGTGGGGGCTAGTTCTTTTCTGCCAGCCAATGGATCACAAAGAAGCGCATACCACTCATAATTTTATTTTTTATTTTTTTATTTTTTATAATTTGCCCACCAACCCCCAATTTCTTCTATTTCTAGATAAATAAATTAGAGGGAATATCCGGATCTAAGAGTGTTTAAATATTAAATATAGTAAAATTACCGGTCTTTTTTAAAGTAATAATAATTATTTAAAAAAATCCCACTATCACAAAACACCAACCCCATTTAACTTTTTATGGATTCTTTTTTTCTTTATTTAATAAAATATTTATTTTTTCCTTTTTATTTCTTTTCTCAAAAAAAAAAAACTAAATAATGAAATGTTTGAACCATTTTAAATGAATTTTATGAATTTAAATTACATTATTAAATAAAGAATTTTAGATCATTATTTAATAATTGCTGATTTAATTTTCCAGTTACAACACAGATCTGCTATGGGAGTGTCAAAAAAATAAAATTATAAAATTTTCAAAATTTTTTTTTTTTTTAATTGGATTTTTATTGATCGTTCGTGCCTTTGGTAAAGTTTTCAAAGTTCAAAGTAGAGAACACCTTTAGGTAATGCGATCATCAATATGGGCTTAGGTTTACCCATTTCCTTTCCCCCACGGCCCACACATCTAACACTGCTTTTTTTTTTTTTTTTTTTTTTTTTTTTTTTTTTTTTCTAAAGAGAGTAAAAAAAAAAGTTGGTTTTCTGTTTTGGAGAAAAGGCTGTTGATCCAGTAAGCAAGAGTGTTGGAGGAGAAATAAATACCTGAATAAAGAATATAAATATAAAATTAATGAAAAATGGATTGATCAAAATAAAACTGACATAAACCCTAGAGAGATCAGCTTCGACTCGATTCCTAAACAGATTTCGAAAACCATACAGGCAAGCCATGGATTCTTCCGTTGAATCGAAAGCTATCCGCCCTTGCATGCACCAACACCGCCCCCACCACCACCACCACTTCCATTTGTTGCCCCATTGTCCTTTCCACGGCCATATGATACTCCACTTGAAGAATCATTCGCCAGCATGTCCACTTGTCAACTTTCATCATCATCCTCTTCATTGTAAACCTAACGAGTCCAAGCAAGCTGTATCCGTTGCCCAGTAAGTGTTTGATTTATTTCCCTTCGAAAAATTCCCATTTACGATTTTATTTGGAAAGAGGTGGCCAAATTATTGCTAAGACTGAAAAATTACTACTTTTTTATTACTTTTGGAAACTCAGAAATATTAGATGCGTATCAAATTGGGTTATTTTTGTTGATTTTGACTGAATGGATTATAGGGAAAATGTGGAACTGGAGCAAGAAGAGGAGGAAGATCCAGTTTTTGTTCTAACTGATGAATGGGCGGAATTCTTTGCAAAATCTGAAGCTAAGAGAAGACAAGGTTAACATTATCAACTCAATATATATATACACACACACATTTCTAGATATTAATAGGGATTCTGATGTGCAGAGAAAAAACAAGCTAAGAGAAAGGGGAAGAAGCAAATGGCAGAGTCCATAAGCCATCAATGAAACCCCCAATTACAGCTTTCCAGACAGATTGGGAGATGATGTAGTTCTGATTCCATCAACTGCGAATTGTCATGGTTTGCAGACTTCCTTGTCATAAACGATGCATTTACGGAAGGTTTCCACACTTCAACAGAGGGTTTTCGGCAATTTAACAAATGAAAATGCTCAATGGGAAGTGCACTTGCTTTGCGATGGTTGCGACTTCTAAAGGACAATGGATTCTCTGTCTTATTGGGCATATTTTATGTCATAATTTTTGTATTTCGCATGAGAGTGTATTTGGATAATAATTATGTAGATATCGCTTAAAGATGTTGAAAAAGTAATGAAATCTTCAGTTGAAGCACATCCTTGGAAGCTATGGTTTACAAAAGATCTATTTTCAGGGTTAAATTTTTTCAGTGTTCTGCGTCAACCTTCAGTATTTGGGAAAGGAGTGCCTATGAAAAGATACAATGCCATTAATGAAGTTGACGATGTGAAGTACTTGTACATTTGCAGCAGACAACTATCTATTCAACTTCATCATTGCACTGCTGACTCTCTCGTCTGTAATCATTTTGTGACTGTCATAGAAATCTAATATCTCCATTGCAATATTCTTGACCTGTCAAAATGACATATCAAAGGAAATGAAAATAAAAAATATTATTAAGCCCTGTTCTGATAGTAGACCAAATACTCTGCATTTAGAGTCATTACAAAGAGGAAAATAATTCGCCTAACCATTCAAAGCATATAGATCATGTGTGGCTTGAAAATACTATGAAGCTTTGGATACTTTTTAGCAAAATAGTCGATGAGCAGGACAAAGTTTAAGTGAAATTATTGGAAAGACATAACCACAATGATTTTAAGACAAAAGAACATCTGCCATCTTTTCCCAATACAGCATTCAATTAAAGTAAACATGGTAACCCACAAAGTAAATTGGTAAAGATCGTACTCATGTATACAACAGTTGGTTAAAAGTGTGGGTTAAAAGTTGGAGCAGGAGAAAGTTCGGCTCAAACAGGATTAGCATAGAAGTGAATATGACTTGAAGGCGTCCTCCTATAATTAGGATTTATTTAGGACACCTCATGTCCTTAGAAGAAAAAAAAAAAAAAAAGGTAAACATGGTGGAAACCTTACACGAGGAGATATAAAGATCCCAGCCACCCAGTCTAGAGCAGATTTCCAGATACAGGACAATGGTAATTTTAATTAAACAAATTGTTCAATTACTATGCACAATATAAATAGATAATTAGCACTTTTCAGAAAAATTAAAATCTATTTTAAGTTCATATCTTCTTTTATAAGAAGGATCTATATTTTCTTATGTAATAATAGATGACAGAGAAAGAACACAAAAAGGATAATATTTAGATCATGGGCATACCACATTCATATCTGCCCGAAGCTCTTCAAACCAGGCAGTGTTTTCTTTCTCCTTGAACACACTTGCAATGTAGATACATGCCAATGCAATCAAGTGTGGAGGATGTATTAGCATCAGGTCCATCTTATACGTGTCATTGACAATTCCCCTACAAAGACCAAAATTACAAAGCAATACCAATTAACATTTTCAGGTTCTCCTTTCATATCCCCAAAATTCACTTAATCATAAATCATGAGTAAACTGTCCTCTGATGCACAAATCACATGCCAAAGTGTAGCACGCTTTAACAGGAAGAAAATCTCATGGTTTGGAATAACTCACAGAAATGAAGACAATAACCGTTCATATTATCCAACATGCAAATCAAGAAAAATGAATTGGAGATTTGGCATCAAAATACAGAAAACCCGAGTTGTAACACTGTTAGGGATCTATATTATGGCAAGAAAAATCAAACGAAGTTATGATCCAAGCAAAATCCTTGAAATTTTAGAAATTCCTATATTATTTTCTAAATATTATGTTTCTATTTTAGTTCTATTTTGTTTAGATTCATTTTCAATTTATTAGGCATGTTCTTTGCTACTATAGCTATTACCTAATTAGGGTTAAGGTTTGTTATCTTTGCAAACCTGTTTAAGTGATTGTTATGGATTAATAAAAAGGAAGATAGATTTATTTCTCTAACTACTCTATTCTACTAGAGGTGTTAAGGGCTCCCTCTTTTTGAGTTCTTAGGTGACTGCTCCTTTTAGAGCCTCAATCTTTTAGTAAACATAAGTTCCTGATCTGTGACACTATCCATAAGTAGGAAACATAACAAACATGCAGAAATTAAGTTTACTCTTGGGACTAGAGCTTACCAAGTTATCTGTGTAGCATCATTCATCCCAGCATCCTGCAGTAACCTGACATTTTTTTTTTGCAGAGACAGATTGAAGAAACAAATAAGTCCATATTAATCATATATGACCAGCTTCCCACAAACCCATTTCCCTGCCCATCAACCCCCCCTTTTCTCCCCACAAAGAATAACATCATGACATCCTAAAGTAGTCCAACACTTCAATGTTTAAAAAAGAACCAATAAAAACTGAAACATATACTAATTAACTCAAAAAGAAAGCAGGTAAATATCAAACAACAGGATGAGGGCATGATGAAGTTTCTCCTCTATCCTGTAGTTTTCCCTAGAAATAGAAATTGAAGTCCACAAGAGAGTGACTTATTATCATGATAAACTAGTTCAGCAGGTAACTGCATCTACAACCCAAAGTTAAGGAGTTTATGCTAAGTTCTCATTCTTCTTATTAGTCCCAGATTCACATATCGAAATAAAGGACCCATAACTGTCAAATTTACTTTTCAAGTAGATTAGGAGAAGTGTTTCCCCCACTAAATTCTAAAATTTTCAATAAGATTTTGGAACCAGAAAGAATATTGTTTATAGTGTGTAAAATATGAGTGCTACAGAGCAGTCCATAAGAAAAGTGGTAACATAATTTCAACAAAAGAAAAACAGGTGCATTAGCCTGATACGTCACATATTGAGAATATTTCCTCCCCGATAATTTCATTTTTGTTGTGTGTTCTTGAGTTGATAGTACTGAAGTGAAAAATAGATGAGATGTAAAGAAACACTATCCAATCACCATGATATCTGATTTATGAAAGATAAAAGTTTTGAGATAAAAGAAATATACTTACTGAGACAATGAACGGTATGGATGGAAAACCACTAAATAATAAGTTAGAGCTTCCAAAACTTTCATTTCCATTTCAAGTATGTCTTTGATTTCATACCTATATTTCTCGTCAGAATCTGCAATATTTAAAGTTGTGAATCATTGCTTGTTCACTCATTTTTAACAAACCTATACAATAAATAAATGGAAATTTGGATGAATATTCTGCATATTAGAGTTAACTCGTGCTAAAGCATGATTAGTAGTGGCAATATGAGAAAATTACATAATTTCTTGATGTAGAACACCAGAAGTCTGGCTTGCACAGTACTTTCTTCTGCTTTCGATGCCAAGTACAAGCAAGTGGGAGCAACTAGACGAGGATCATACTCAGTGATAGGTCTTCTGAAAAAACAAGCATAGCCATCAGATTAAATTCTTTTCAACAGATGCAGTGAAATCAAATCCTTTTATCCTCTCTTCTCTCCTCTCCTCCTTTTTTAAGGAGGTAGATACATGATACAGTAATACACAAAACAAGCTGACAGTGTTCACGGAAAGCCATTATTAGAAAGTGATTGTTTATATTGAACTTTTCCTAGCATTGGGATACAGAAAGTTTACTTGACATAAACACGCCGCATGTATGTAATGGCAGTAGCAACCACCCTGAAAATTAGCCATGAGATAAAAACATCAGGAGATAGAATAACATAAAGAGTCATGCTTTAACAGACACTGTCTCTTTTAGGTGCATTAAAGAAATAAAACCTGGTGCAAATGCAACTTATAAATGTAAATTTGATTATTTTAACAAGCCTAGCACATACGCTGAAAGATTGCATCTATGCTTACAGATGTAGATAAATAAATACTTTGAGTTTGGAATGTTTAGATGGTAAACAGAAATTTAATAATCCTCAAAGTGATGTATTGCAAGGTGAAACTCTAGTACCAAACAGTGATATGAAGATGCAAAAAAGTAGATCATGAAATTTTTTGCATGCATCAGATAGTTCTCAACAAATGAACAAAGCAAATGGATCACATTTCTTAGTACAAAACTAAACATTAACCAACAAAAATTCAGTAGATATTGGCTGATAAAGTTGCCATTGATAAGGATTTTTCAAATCCAGTGGAAGTTATTGAGCTAAAATTTAAATTTGCATACCCTAGAAAAGAAATTAACAAAGACAGCAAAGATCCACAGGATGCTAAGTTGCTAACACAAAATCTATAGACTTCAGCACTATGCAGTTCTATTCATCCATCATTAGAATTCTCCTATCAATTGTGAATCTATCATCAAATACAGAAACCTAGTAGCTCACAGACAAAAGAAGAACAAAGAACTCACCTTTGCCTGACCTTCACATTTTGAGCCAGCTTCGCAATATCTGAAAAAAGAAAAAATAAAGTAAACCCCCAATGATACAAAAAAGAACATGAGCTCTCTAGGATAAAACTAGGCAGTAGAATGCTGAAAGCTAGCTAGAGATGTTAAACCCTAAGAGTAACACATAACCACAAAGTTCAAGAAAAAGTCGTGAATCCACTATCTAAATAAGCAACCATGATTCCGGAAATTATCCATACAAAGACCGATCAAGAAATTTCAGAAAAACACAAACATTGAAAATCTTTTAATAATACCAGAATACTTTACAAGCATACACAATGGTAGAAGTCATACAATTAGCCATATGCAGCTTGATGAGCTTGAAATCATCAAGAGTGATTCCTCTTTCCTTGTCTATCTGGTGTACTACGTCCACCTCTTCTGGGTCCAACAGCTGTTTGCTAAAAAATCAAGCAATCAAAATAAGAAACCCCTCAAAAAAAAAAAAAAAAAAAAATCAAAATCAAAATCCCACACTCGATAATGCAAAAGGGGGAAAAAGAACTTTTAAAATACCAGTGAGATGAAGTCCAAAAATTGGCTGCCATGGTTCTCGCTTCTCAAGGACTGGAAAACCTTGATTCGCCGGAGGGCGAAGACGAATTTCTAAAATTCAATTCGCAGAATATTCTGAAAATTAAAAAGGTTATTTTGAAAATTCGTAGTTATTTTGCTCCTTCGGACAACCTTTTTTCAGCCAAAACCAGAAGCGAATTACACAAATCTCACTATCGCAGATTTTCTTTTTTTTTTTTTTTTTTTTAAATGTGAAACGCACCCTAACAATATTATTAGGCGCTTTGGCACACTTGAAATTTGGCCTCACATGTTTGGAGTCATATTATACTCTCTCATTACACGCATTAGAGTGATAATATCTTATAAATAATTTAATGATATTATTCTCTTTTTTTCATTTTAAGTGGATTTTTTAAGTTTAAAATGCGTTATTGAATAAAAAATATTCAAATTCTTACTTAATAATTGTTTAATAATATCTCTCATACGAGCATGTAATATAGTTGTGAACAATAAAATTTTTCTTTTCGATTATTATCATCTGCAAAATAAATAATCAAAAATATATAAATGTCACAAGATAATATATATTTTGATGTTGGGCTCGAATCTTTTTATTTCTCCGCCGATTCTTTTAGGTCGTGGATCCGAGAGCATTTTGGGCTTGTCTCGATCCAATAGATTTTGATTTCTTCCGAGGGGCGTTTTGGCTGGATCTCGGAATGGATTTGAACTTCGAGGGCCTTTGGGCTTCATCTCGATCCATCTGTATTTGATTTGATTTCTCCGATGGTCTTTAGACTTGATCTCGGAATGGATTTGACTTCTCAAGAGCCTTGAACTTGATCTCGAAGGGAGGATGCGCCAGAAACTATGGACGATCCCCGAAGGGAATCGTCGGAGTTTCTTTTCTTCTCTACCGCCACTGATTTTACCTCCGATTTCCACCCTTTATTTCCACCACACTTGAATGCTTCTCTTGGTCTCTATTTATAGATGAAGAGAGTGATTTGTCATGTGTCACTCATCCAAGAGCAAAATCTTTCAATATCTTCAATATTTATTTAAATATATAAATAAAATTTCAGTGTCTACAAATTGCCCCTGAAACTTGTTCAGAGTTAATTTGAAGAATTATTAGGTGGACAAGTTTCAAAGTATCTCATAAATATCAATCGTATTTGAGTCTATCTTGAATTTGACTCGCAGATAAATACGATTCAAATTTGAATTTAAGGGGATAAAGATAATATATTTTTTAAAAAAAAAAATTGAATTGAGTCAATTTGACTCGTAGATAAATACGAGTTTTTTTTTTTTTTTTTTTTTTTTTTTTTTTTTTTTTTTTTTTTGTCGCTTTTTTTTTCTCTCTTTTTTTTTCTTTTTTTTCAAGACTGAACTTAGAATTTTATGTTCTAAGCTTCCTACGTATCCCTTACCTTTTAGGAATCAAATCTAACGTAGTTCAATATCATAGATATTTTATACTCGTATCAAGGAGTCTGTAGACAGTTTACACTCGTGTCGAAGAGGCTTTTTTATATTGTAGAAGGTTTACACTCGTATCAAGGAGTCTTTTTTTTATATGTAGACGGTTTACACTCGTATCAAGGAGTCTTTTTATATGTAGATAGAGTTTACACTCGTATCAAGGAGTTTTTTTTATATATATAGAGTTTACACTCGTATCAAGGAGTCTTTTTTTATATGCAGTTTTACACTCGTATCAAGGAGTCTTTGTATCAATATGGACAGTTTTCACTCGTGTCAAAGAGTTTTTTTTTATATTGTAGACAGTTTACACTCGTATCAATGAGTCTTTTTTAGATTGTAGACAGTTTACACTCGTATCAAGGAGTTTTTGACAAGGTCGCAATACCAATGTTGATCGCCCCTTAGAGTTTATTTTTTTTTTCATTTGAAGGTTGATTCATGGGTCTCTTTTTTTTTTTTTTAGATCGCAAGAACACATTCCTTCCTGATGATATTTGACGGAAAAGGGATGGACGATAAAGATGGTCCCACTGGGCGTGCCAAATTTGTGAACAATAAAATTTTTCTTTTCGATTATTATCATCTGCAAAATAAATAATCAAAAATATATAAATGTCACAAGATAATATATATTTTGATGTTGGGCTCGAATCTTTGTATTTCTCCGCCGATTCTTTTCGTCGTGGATCCGAGAGCATTTTGGGCTTGTCTCGATCCAATAGATTTTGATTTCTTCCGAGGGGCGTTTTGGGCTGGATCTCGGAATGGATTAAACTATGGACGATCCCCGAAGGGAATCGTCGGAGTTTCTTTTCTTCTCTACCGCCACCGATTTTACCTCCGATTTCCACCTTTTATTTCCACCAAACTTGAATGCTTCTCTTGGTCTCTATTTATAGATGAAGAGAGTGATTTGTCATGTGTCACTCATCCAAGAGCAAAATCTTTCAATATCTTCAATATTTATTTAAATATATAAATAAAATTTCAGTGTCTACAATAACACTACAAGCCAAAATAATAATTTTTTTTAATTAAAAAAAAATGAAAATTGAAACCCAAAAACTTTATGCATCTCCACTGCAAATGGTTCATGTGAGCAACTAGAACTACAAGTTATTTAGATGAATCATATTAATTACGTGAATAATTGGTGAGTTTGGTCCAAATAAATTTATTTTTGGTAGCATCAGTTCCAAAATATTTTTTATAACTTTTAAAGTCTCAAACTTTTTTATTAAAGAAAAATAAAGTCATAAGAGACTTTATTTTTCTTTAATTAAAAAGTTTGGGACTTTAAAAGTTATAAAAAATATTTTGGGACTGAGGTTGTCAAAAGTAAATTTATTTGAGACCAAATTCACCAATTATTCTAATTACATCATGAATAAAATAAAGATGGTTATGAATACTTAATATTTTAGTCTTCCTCGTGTAAATTACTCGAAGCATAATCACATACATAATAAATGAATTATTACTTAATCTATACCAATTATTAATGTCGTTGAAAAAGATATTTATCATTATGACAAAAAGCGTATCTATTGCAAGATTAGAGTTAGGAACATTTGACATAACCTTCAACTTACTTACATATTATGACAGAAGACGTGTCTACTATATGGTCAGAGTTAAGAACATCCGACACAACCTCGTAAATTAATTATTAACTATCATAACCAACATCTCTTAAACACATTTTTACTTTCTCTCTTTCTTACAAGTTCTGTAACTTAAACATCTAAAGATTTAGACCGAATCAATCTATATTCTGAACCTGTCCAAAAATTTTAAGTTATGATTCATTTACTAAAGTTAGATAAAGATTGTTAGCAACCTTTATAGTCATCATATTTTACTTTGGTGGAGCCTAAGGCATATTTTAGTAACAACATCCTTAATTTTTATTATATATTATTTTTTTAAGAGAAAAAATTCAAACTAAAATTTGATTTGAGTCAAAAAGATTTAACACGAACATTTAAATCAACAAAAGATTAATATTCAAATTTGGCTTTATGTGGCTTATCAAAAAAAAAAAAAAATTTGGCTTTATGTGTTTTCTTGTCATGACTTTATTCTTAAACCTACTTACACATGTTTTATACAAAAAAAATAAATAATTTGAAATATCAGTATAACTAAAATATTAATATCAAACAATTATATTTATATATTCTAAATAAAATCTTATATTAATTTTTTTTTTTCAAAAAAAATTGTCATTAGTCTATATTATAAATTTATTTTAAAAAAAAAACAGAAAAAAAAAATTACACGACATCAGTAACATATAGATATTTTAAAAGTTCAAATAAACATTTTCTCGAAAGTTTGGTCCACCCGGAGTCGCATCAATCACGTGGTTCACATTAATAAGAAATATATATATATATATATATATATATATATTTATATCTTCTCTTTCTCTCCTCTTCTTTTCCCTTGCAGCTGCCGCCAACTCCCCTCTTCTTCACTCATCTTCTTTTGTTCTTCTCTTTGACAGCTTTCCTCCATTTTCCCCGGCCAAGGGAAAAGTTTTAGCTACTTTTCCCTTGGCCGGAAGAATTTATTTTCTGTTTTTTTGAGTTTTTCTTGTATTATTTCTGTTTTATGCTACTTTTCCCTTGGCCGGAAGAATTTATTTTCTGTTTTTTTGGGTTTTTCTTGTATTATTTCTGTTTTATGTTTTATTTTATGTATTTTCTATTTATTTCTTTGATATTATTGCTATCGTTTTCATCTCATTTGCTTGGTTTCTTAATATTGATATATATATATCGTTTTCTTTTTTTTTGAAGAAAAAAATTTTAAACCCGGATTAGATCTGGGCCCCTTTGTTCGTATTCGTATTTGGGGTTTTCTTTTTAGGTATTCTATGAAATCTTTGATGCGCCAGGATGGATTAGACTCTAGTTGAAGAAAGAAGACAAAATCGAACTCTCTTCGCAAATGAAGTCAAAATGACAATGATGAAGATCATAGATTTAGACAGAATTTCTGTTATTTTTCTTTTTTATGTATCCCTAATTTTATTTAGGGTTTTCTTTGGCTCACTTAATTTTTTTAGGTTGAGTTTTATCTCTGCACTACTTAGTTTTAAGTTGGTGTTTTGTATTTCTGTGAATGATTTTAGTCATTCACTTTTGTAATGTTTTTATTTTAATGAATATTCCACTTACCAAAAAAAAAAAATATATATATTTATATATATATATTTATTACCACAAGCATGGTGGTCGGGTGATGAAACACCTCAGACTCACATGAATACCAATCTTAGCGGTTGGGTTTTTGACCCAACCTTTTTTTCACAAAAAATATATATATTATTAAATTTTCTGATATTCAGAATTTTCTGATATGCTATCGGATTCCAGGTATTGGATTAGTCGGGTAAAACCCGACACCATCACTAAAAAAAAAAAAAAAAACTAATTAAAATTTGTATAATACAATTTCTAAATTAATACTTTGAATGTGAGAAAAAATAAATAAATAAAATTGGTGGTTGCATTTCTCACAAGTCAATTCATCGATCCTCGTCCATTGTGCACCACAAAATAATTTTGCTTTTTTTTTTTTTAAATGTAAGATTAAAAAAAAAACTAATTAAAATTTGTATAATACAATTTCTAAATGAATATTCTTAAAAAAAAAAAATCAATAATTTGAATGTGAGAAAAAATAAATAAATAAAATTGGTGGTTGCATTTCTCACAAGTCAATTCATTGATCCTCGTCCATTGTGCACAACAAAATAATTTTGCTTTTTTTTTTTTTTTAAATATAGGATTTTCAAAAATATATTTTTATTTTAACAATATTTTATCATTGTCATGACTTACATCGTAATTTCTTTATTATAAAATAAAAGTGATTAACTAGAATTTTCATAACAATAATATTATGAGTAATTTGTAAATTTGGTCCCAAATAAATTTATATTTGATAAATTTAGTCCTAAAATAAAGTTTTTTTTCATGAATTTCTTCAAAAATTTTAAAAATTTAAAAGTTTGTGTGTGATTTACTAAATAAAAAAAAAGATAATAAAGTCATCTTATATAATATATATATATCTTTTTATCATTTTGCTAATATTTTATATATAAGTGTCTCAATCTTCTTTACTCTAAATTTACAAATATTTTATGTAAAATAAGTTATTTATCTTTTCTTTAATTGCTTAAAATCAAATAAAAGTGTTACATTTTAAAAAAATTTAAGAGAATATGTGGAAAAGAATATTAATAAGTAAAAAACTTTGAGACTTTAAAAATGAAAAAAAAATATATAAAAATATATATATATATAAAAGACTAAACTTGCCTAACATTTGTTTGGGATTGAATTTAGTAATCTAATAATATTCAGATATGTGATACAAATTTTAGAGATGTAATATATAACCACCAAAAATTTGTTTTATTTTGCTAATTGATTTTGAAGGTAGAATTAGAGGTGGAGCTTCCTATTTGAATTTTATACGCATTGGAATGTATCATTATCATATTCACATGATTGATTATGGGGCATGAAAATTTCATGCTAAATGATTAAACTGGCTTTCAGATTTTTTTTTTTTTTTTTTTTTTTTGTGGTTTTGCATGACATTGTGTTGTGTGGAACCAAACGCATCTATAAATAGGACGACAGAACACATACTGAAATGCCAGAGCACAAATTTTCCATTTCCCATTCGACATGGATTTTCTTTCAAGTTTCTCATGGCTGCTTTTGCTTCTAGTTCTTGCTGCCAGTCGTAGTCTCATCAGCAGCACAAAGAACAGAGGAAAAGGAGAGAAGAAGAAATTAAGAGCACCAGAACCACCGGGAGCATGGCCGTTCATTGGCCATCTCCATCTTCTCGGTGCTAAGGTCCCCATTGTACGAATACTAAGCGCAATGGCAGAAGAACATGGCCCAATTTTCTCACTCCGGCTAGGGAATCGGCCGGCTGTGGTGGTTAGCAGTTGGGAGATGGTCAAGGAATGCTTCACAACAAATGACAGAAATTTTGCATCTCGCCCTGTTATGGCACTTGCAAAATACATTGGAAAATGGAAATGACTACGCAATTTTTTCATTGGCACCGTATGGACCTTACTGGCGCGAGATTCGCAAAATGGTTACACTTAAGCTTCTGACTAATCAGAGATTGGAGAAGCTCAAGCATGTCAGACAATCGGAATTAGACAATTTGATTAAGAACTTCTACTCGATAATAACTAGTTCTTCATCAGCAAAGGATGATAAATCAACAAAATCAATCAATTTAAACAATTGGTTTGAATACCTAACTTTTAATATGATTCTCAGAACGCTCGCCGGGAAGCGATTTTCATCCTGCAATGACGATGGTGAAAACGAGAAAGATGAAGGTCGGAAGATCAAAGAAGCTATTAAGAAAACTCTGTACCTCGCTGGAGTTTTCGTGGTCTCAGATGTGATTCCATCTCTGGAGTGGTTGGACATTGGAGGCCACGTCAAAGCTATGAAACAGGCCGGTAAAGAGCTCGATGAAATCCTTCAGCCATGGCTGGAAGAACATATCCAGAGGAGGAAAAAATCTCATGTTGAAGATGATGCCGACTTCATCGATGTCATGCTTTCCGCCTTGCCTGAGGATACGCACAATATTTATGGTCACAAACGGGGTGACGTCATCAAGTCAACCACAACGGTAATTATTCAATTACTCCCTTTTTATTTTACAGTAAATATATATATATATATTAATTACCGATGTGTCACAAAAAAAAAAAACTAACAGTTACCTTCTTTTTGTTGTGACAGATTCTCATTTTAACTGCATCAGAAAGCACTGCCGAAACACTGATTTGGGCAGTGTCTTTACTGCTAAACAACAGAGAAATATTGAAACTAGCGCAGGAAGAAATCGACGCCCAAGTAGGGCAAACCAGATGGGTAGAAGAATCAGATATCAGCAATTTGAAATATTTGCAGGCAATCGTAAAAGAGACGCTACGTCTGTACCCGCCAGGACCACTATCCGGCCCACGGGAAGCAAGCGAAGATTGTTACATCGGTGAATACTTCGTTCCAAAAGGCACCCGTTTGATAGTCAATCTGTGGAAACTACACAGGGATCCTAGAATTTGGAAAGATCCGTTGGAGTACAAGCCGGAAAGGTTCATCGATTCGCACAACAATGTGAGTTTTAAGGGGCAAAGTTACGAGTACATTCCGTTCAGCTCCGGTAGAAGAATGTGCCCGGCGGTAAATTACGGTCTGCTGGTTGTTCATCTCACTCTTGCTCGTTTAATCCAGAGTTTTGAGATGACAACGCCGATGAACATGGCTGTTGATATGAGTGAAGGATTGGGTATTGCATTGCCTAAAGTTAAACCTCTTGAGGTTATCCTCACTCCTCGCCTGCCATTGGAGCTTTATCAGAAACTCTGAAGTTATTATAAATGGATATCTGGCTCCAAATATTCATACAAATATGCAATGCACTTTAACAGTATGGGTGTGTTTGGTTTGAATTTTATATTTTTAAAAAGGTGTACTTGTTGCTATATTATTTTAAAAGAATAATAAAAAAATTTCTTTTAATTTATTTGGCAAGAGAGTTTCAAAGTGGGAAAAAAAATGGGGACCAAATGTAAGGAAAGAACAAAGACAAGGGACCAAAAGACAAATGTTTCATATTAGAAGGACTTAATAAAACTTGTCTAGTTCTAACTGGCGTGTTTTATCATCTTCATGAGGCCATTGACTTCACCAAAAGAATGCTGCTGGTAGATATTACTAGTATCATCAAACCAATTTACAAGTGCCTAAAAAATCTCTTCTTCTTGACCAATGGATCTCTTCCAAATTCTACTAGCAATCACTGGGCTAGTGACTACTACTACCTTCTTCCTTCACAGAAACTGGAAATCAAGATCCAAGGAACCAAACAGTGGCACAAAATCACCTCCAGAACCAACAGGTGCTTGGCCTTTAATAGGCCACCTTCATAAACTCAGTGGTCCTAACTCCCTTCACCAGAAATTGGCAGAGCTGGCCGATAAATATGGTCCCATATTCAAGATCAGGCTGGGAAATCAACAAGCAGTGGTGATCAGTAATTGGGAAGCAGTTAAAGAATGCTTCACCACTTATGATAAAGCCTTAGGCAACCGTCCAGCTTCAAGTGCCGGTGTATACCTTGGTTACAACTATGCAGCTTTTGGTTTCGCCCCTTATGGTCCGTTTTGGCGAGAGATGCGGAAGCTGGTTTTGTTAGAAGTACTGTCGAGTCGGAGGCTGGAGATGCTCAAGCACATCAGAATCTCTGAAATAGAAACAAGCATCAAAGAATTATTCTTAGATATTACCAAGAATAGTGATGGTGCAAGCGCTGCAAAAGTTGTGATCAGTGAGTGGATTGAACAGTTGACTTTGAATATTATTGTTAGAACAATTGCTGGAAGAAGATATACTGAGGATGGAACGAAAAAGGATGCACAACATTTCAAAACAGTGGTTAAAGAATTTATGTATACCTCAGCTCAATTTGTTGTATCAGATATCATTCCAATTCCATTATTAAGATGGCTTGATCCTAACGGGATTATTAAAGAGATGAAGCGTATTGCTAAAGAGGTTGATGATATATGTGAAACATGGATTCATGAACATGTTGAAAGACGGATGAGGAACAAGTCTGGACCTGAAGATGATGACAAACACTTCATAGATGTATTGCTTTCAAAAATTGAAGATGGGTCTACACATGGACACTCCCGGGACACTGTAATCAAGGGCACAGTTATGGTGAGTAGCTATTTCACACAGTGTGAATGGCTTGACATAAGTCTAGCAATATTTTCTAGTAGCACCAAAAAGTCCTGAGTAGTTATAACTTGTCTTCTTATTAATTTGTCAGTACTATAGAAAAAGGGTAGACCAGAAAATATATAAATTTTGGAGACAGACATAATGTGCATTATACAAGAAGACAAGTGCTGTGTCATAGGCAATAAGCTACCAATCTGGTTTATAAGCTAAGTTGACAGTGACAACTGAAGATGCCCATTTAACAGAGCAACCAACCAAATGGTTAAAAAAAAAAAAAAAAAACTAGCTAATTAATCCCCTATGATAATTGCAATTGAAAGCCCTTGGAATCAACTATATATAATACAGTATATGTATAACTAAAGAGAATTTTTCAAGAAAAAATAAAGCATTATTAGAAAGTGATTGTTTATATTGAACTTTTCCTAGCATTGGGATACAGAAAGTTTACTTGACATAAACACGCCGCATGTATGTAATGGCAGTAGCAACCACCCTGAAAATTAGCCATGAGATAAAAACATCAGGAGATAGAATAACATAGACACTGTCTCTTTTAGGTGCATTAAAGAAATAAAACCTGGTGCAAATGCAACTTATAAATGTAAATTTGATTATTTTAACAAGCCTAGCACATACGCTGAAAGATTGTATCTATGCTTGCAGATGTAGATAAATAAATACTTTGAGTTTGGAATGTTTAGATGGTAAACAGAAATTTAATAATCCTCAAAGTGATGTATTGCAAGGTGAAACTCTAGTACCAAACAGTGATATGAAGATGCAAAAAAGTAGATCATGAAATTTTTTGCATGCATCAGATAGTTCTCAACAAATGAACAAAGCAAATGGATCACATTTCTTAGTACAAAACTAAACATTAACCAACAAAAATTCAGTAGATATTGGCTGATAAAGTTGCCATTGATAAGGATTTTTCAAATCCAGTGGAAGTTATTGAGCTAAAATTTAAATTTGCATACCCTAGAAAAGAAATTAACAAAGACAGCAAAGATCCACAGGATGCTAAGTTGCTAACACAAAATCTATAGACTTCAGCACTATGCAGTTCTATTCATCCATCATTAGAATTCTCCTATCAATTGTGAATCTATCATCAAATACAGAAACCTAGTAGCTCACAGACAAAAGAAGAACAAAGAACTCACCTTTGCCTGACCTTCACATTTTGAGCCAGCTTCGCAATATCTGAAAAAAGAAAAAATAAAGAAACCCCCAATGATACAAAAAAGAACATGAGCTCTCTAGGATAAAACTAGGCAGTAGAATGCTGAAAGCTAGCTAGAGATGTTAAACCCTAAGAGTAACACATAACCACAAAGTTCAAGAAAAAGTCGTGAATCCACTATCTAAATAAGCAACCATGATTCCGGAAATTATCCATACAAAGACCGATCAAGAAATTTCAGAAAAACACAAACATTGAAAATCTTTTAATAATACCAGAATACTTTACAAGCATACACAATGGTAGAAGTCATACAATTAGCCATATGCAGCTTGATGAGCTTGAAATCATCAAGAGTGATTCCTCTTTCCTTGTCTATCTGGTGTACTACGTCCACCTCTTCTGGGTCCAACAGCTGTTTGCTAAAAAATAAAGCAATCAAAATAAGAAACCCTCAACAAAAAAAAAAAAAAAAAAATCAAAATCAAAATCCCACACTCGATAATGCAAAAGGGGGAAAAAGAACTTTTAAAATACCAGTGAGATGAAGTCCAAAAATTGGCTGCCATGGTTCCCGCTTCTCAAGGACTGGAAAACCTTGATTCGCCGGAGGGCGAAGACGAATCTTCTAAAATTCAATTCGTAGAATATTCTGAAAATTAAAAAGGTTATTTTGAAAATTCGTAGTTATTTTGCTCCTTCGGACAACCTTTTTTCAGCCAAAACCAGAAGCGAATTACACAAATCTCACTATCGCAGATTTTCTTTTTTTTTTTTTTTTTTTTTTTTTAAATGTGAAACGCACCCTAACAATATTATTAGGCGCTTTGGCACACTTGAAATTTGGCCTCACATGTTTGGAGTCATATTATACTCTCTCATTACACGCATTAGAGTGATAATATCTTATAAATAATTTAATGATATTATTCTTTTTTTCATTTTAAGTAAATTTTTTAAGTTTAAAATGCGTTATTGAATAAAAAATATTTAATTCTTACTTAATAATTGTTTAATAATATCTCTCATACGAGCATGTAATATAGCACTACAAGCCAAAATAATATTTTTTTTAATTAAAAAAAAATGAAAATTGAAACCCAAAAACTTTATGCATCTCCACTGCAAATGGTTCATGTGAGCAACTAGAACTACAAGTTATTTAGATGAATCATATTAATTACGTGAATAATTGGTGAGTTTGGTCTCAAATAAATTTATTTTTGGTAGCATCAGTCTCAAAATATTTTTTTTAACTTTTAAAGTCTCAAATTTTTTTATTAAAGAAAAATAAAGTTTTTTTTTTTGGAATCCGTCAAAAACTTAAAAAAGTTAACGATTTATATTGTTTAGTTAATTAAAAAAAAAATATAAAAATGTGATAATGTCATTACATCTAAAAAGAAAGAAAGGGAAAAAAAAAACCTCCGAGCAATGGAAATCACAGTACAAGCACCAAGTATACATAAATATATATTGAAGAGAGCTCTGTTTTTTTTTTTTTTCCCTTCAATCTTTGCAAAAATTTTTGCATTGATTTTGCAATGTAGGTGTTGAAGCAGTTTCTTTGCAAGGAGATGAGATCACCGTCATTGGCGATACCGTTGATGCAGTTTCCTTAACCAGTCTGCTTAGGAAGAAGCTGGGGTTTGCTGAACTGATAAGCCTGGACCTGTACTGCAATTTTCATTGCTCCGCGGTTTTTTTTTTATTATTTTTTTTTATTCTTTCTTCACATGTAATGACATTTTTACTCTTTTCTTTAATTAGCTAAACAATATAAACGGTTAACTTTTTAAGGTTTTTGACGGATTCCGTCAAAAGGGACTTTATTTTTCTTTAATTAAAAAGTTTGAGACTTTAAAAGTTAAAAGAAATATTTTATGACTGAGGTTGCCAAAAGTAAATTTATTTGAGACTAAATTCATCAATTATTCTAATTACGTCATGAATAAAGTAAAGATGTTTATGAATACTTAACATTTTAGTCTTCCTCGTGTAAATTACTCGAAGTATAATCACATACATAATAAATGAGTTATTATTTGATCTATACCAATTATTAATGTCGTTGAAAAAGATATTTATCGTTATGACAAAAAGCGTATCTATTACAAGATTAGAGTTAAGAACATTTGACATAACCTTCAACTTACTTATATATTATGACAGAAGACGTGTCTATTATATGGTCAGAGTTATGAACATCCGACACAACTTCGTAAATTAATTATTAACTATCATAATCAACATCTCTTAAGCACATTTTTACTTTCTCTCTTTCTTTCAAGTTCTCTAACTTAAATATCTAAAGATTTAAACCGAATCAATCTATATTCCGAACCTGTCTTTGCATAAATTTTAAGTTATGAATCATTTACTAAAGAGTGATAAAGATTATTAGCAACCTTTATAGTCATCATATTTTACTTTGGTGGAGCCTAAGGCATATTTTAGTAACAACATCCTTAATTTTTATTATATATTTTTTTTAAAACATTTAAATCAACAAAAGATTAATATTCAAATTTGGCTTTATGTGTTTTCTTGTCATGACTTTATTCTTAAACCTACTTACACATATGTTTTATACAAAAAAAATAAATAATTTGAAATATCAGTATAACTAAAATATTAATATCAAACAATTATATTTATATATTCTAAATAAAATCTTATATTAATTTTTTTTTTCAAAAATTGTCATTAGTCTATATTATAAATTTATTTTTAAAAAAAAAAAATTACACGACATCAGTAACATATAGATATTTTAAAAGTTCAAATAAACATTTTCTCGAAAGTTTGGTCCACCCGGAGTCGCATCAATCTCGTGGTTCACATTAATAAGGAAAATATATATATATATATATTATTTATTTATTTATTACCACCAGGTGGTTGGGTGGTGAAGCACTTCAGACTCACATAAACACTCAAAGTTTGAATATCATTGAGGACGTAGAATTTTGTCAATTCTTTGAGAGTATTATGATTTGGTGTAAGCTGTGACCCTTATACAGCGAACCGAGCATTAGTTCTTCAATAATGTTTATAACGAGTGTTAAATCTTCTACCTTATGTAGTATTTAAATATGTATATATTTGGTAAATAATATATATATATTAGAAACGATATTTGCATATCCTTAATAATTTGAAGATAAAACTTACCTATTTACAGAGTGAAAATGATTGATGAAGAAAAAGGTCTCAAACGTTTTTGAAGTTTTTATTCATAAAGAGTTTATTCAGATAATTTTCTATATATTAAATTTTGACTATTTTTATTTATATAAAAATTAAAAATTTAAATGTATTAATTAAGTTATTTGTATTTAATTGTAAGTTTTTTTAAATAATTATATAAGTTATAATTATAACGTAAAATATGAAACTTACCTTATGAAATGTGAAAATTGACTAAGTCAATAGAGTAACGGGCGTTGGTTTAGTTTTCCTTATGACTAAGTAATAAGTGTTTCATTTGGCAGACCAAGTGAAAGACTTAAATTTGACACATATTAAAGATGGTTTTATATTGTAATTTGAACTATATGTCAAATTAATTAATTAGGACATCGAATTACCAAAAAATAAATATACTTCATATATTTTTTTTTTGATAAATCATTGATTATAGTATTTGAACTTATTAAAATTTGTCAAGTGTTTGTGGCCAAGTTGGTAGTAAAATGCCTCCAAACATCCTTCTTGTCTAAAGGGCGGGAGTTCGACACCTCATTTCAGTCAGATCTCAGTGTTAGATTAGTCGGGTAAAAACTGGATATCATTACTCTAAAAAAAAAGAAAAAAAAAACTAATTAAAATTTGTATAATACAATTTCAAAATTAATACTTTGAATGTGAGAAAAAATAAATAAATAAAATTAGTAGTTGCATTTCTCACAAGTCAATTCATCGACCCTCGTCCATTGTGCACCACAAAATAATTTTGCTTTTTTTTTTTTTTAAATGTATGATTTTCAAAAATATATTTTTATTTTAGCAATATTTTATCATTGTCATGACTCACATCGTAATCTCTTTATTATAAAATAAAAGTGATTAACTAGTTGAATTATAGTCAAAAATTTTAAATTTTTCATAACAATAATATTAAGAGTAATTTGTAAATTTAATCTTAAATAAATTTACGTTTTACAAATTTAGTCCTAAAATAAAATCTATTTTCATGAATTTCTTCAAAATTTTAAAAAATTTAAAAGTTTGTGTGTGATTTACTAAATCATCTTATATAATATAATATATATATATATATATATCTTTTTATCCTTTTGCTAATATTTTATATATAAGTGTCTCAATCTTCTTTACTCTAAATTTACAAACATTTTATGTAAAATAAGTTAATTATCTTTTCTTTAATTGTTTAGAATTAAATAAAATTATTACATTTTAAAAAAATTTGACAGTGGAAAAGAACATTAATAAATAAAAATTTGGGATATATATATATATTTAAGACTAAACTTGCCTAACATTTGTTTGAGATTGTATTTACCAATCTAATAATATTCATATATGTGATACAAATTTTATAGATGTAATATATAACCACCAAAAATTTGTCTTATTTTGCTAATTGATTTTAAAGGTAGAATTAGAGGTGGAGCTTCCTTTGATTGATACGAGTATTTTGATTTTTTTTTTTTTTTTTGGTTTTGCATGACATTGTGTTTTGTGTTGTGTGGAACCAAACGCATCTATAAATAGGACGACAGAACACATACTGAAATGCCAGAGCACAAATATTACATTTCCCATTCGACATGGATTTTCTTTCAAGTTTCTCATGGCTGCTTTTGCTTCTAGTTCTTGCTGCCAGTCGTAGTCTCATCAGCAGCACAAAGAACAGAGGAAAAGGAGAGAAGACGAAATTAAGAGCACCAGAACCACCGGGAGCATGGCCGTTCATTGGCCATCTCCATCTTCTCGGTGCTAAGGTCCCCATTGTACGAATACTAGGCGCAATGGCAGACAAACATGGCCCAATTTTCTCACTCCGGCTAGGGAATCGGTCGGCTGTGGTGGTTAGCAGTTGGGAGATGGTCAAGGAATGCTTCACAACAAATGACAGAAATTTTGCATCTCGCCCTGTTATGGCACTTGCAAAATACATTGGATATGACTACACAGTTTTTTCATTGGCACCGTATGGACCTTACTGGCGCGAGATTCGCAAAATGGTTACACTTGAGCTTCTGACTAATCAGAGATTGGAGAAGCTCAAGCATGTCAGACAATCGGAATTAGACAATTTGATTAAGAACTTTTACTCGATAATAACTAGTTCTTCATCAGCAAAGGATGATAAATCAACAAAATCAATCAATTTAAACAATTGGTTTGAATACTTAACTTTTAATATGATTCTCAGAACGCTCGCCGGGAAGCGATTTTCATCCTGCAATGACGATGGTGAAAACGAGAAAGATGAAGGTCGGAAGATCAAAGAAGCTATTAAGAAAACTCTGTACCTCGCTGGAGTTTTCGTGGTCTCAGATGTGATTCCATCTCTGGAGTGGTTGGACATTGGAGGCCACATCAAAGCTATGAAACAGGCCGGTAAAGAGCTCGATGAAATCCTTCAGCCATGGCTGGAAGAACATATCCAGAGGAGGAAAAAATCTCATGTTGAAGATGATGCCGACTTCATCGATGTCATGCTTTCCGCCTTGCCTGAGGATACGCACGATATTTATGGTCACAAACGGGGTAACATCATCAAGTCAACCACAACGGTAATTATTCAATTACTCCCTTTTTATTTTACCGTAAATATATATATATATATATATTAATTACCGATGTGCACAAAAAAAAAAAAACTAACAGTTACCTTCTTTTTGTTGTGACAGAATCTCATTTTAACTGCATCAGAAAGCACTGCCGAAACACTGATTTGGGCAGTGTCTTTACTGCTAAACAACAGAGAAATATTGAAACTAGCGCAGGAAGAAATCGACGCCCAAGTAGGGCAAACCAGATGGGTAGAAGAATCAGATATCAGCAATTTGAAATATTTGCAGGCAATCGTAAAAGAGACGCTACGTCTGTACCCGCCAGGACCACTATCCGGCCCACGGGAAGCAAGCGAAGATTGTTACATCGGTGAATACTTCGTTCCAAAAGGCACCCGTTTGATAGTCAATCTGTGGAAACTACACAGGGATCCTAGAATTTGGAAAGATCCGTTGGAGTACAAGCCGGAAAGGTTCATCGATTCGCACAACAATGTGAGTTTTAAGGGGCAAAGTTACGAGTACATTCCGTTCAGCTCCGGTAGAAGAATGTGCCCGGCGGTGAATTACGGTCTGCTGGTTGTTCATCTCACTCTTGCTCGTTTAATCCAGAGTTTTGAGATGACAACGCCGATGAACATGGCTGTTGATATGAGTGAAGGATTGGGTATTGCATTGCCTAAAGTTAAACCTCTTGAGGTTATCCTCACTCCTCGCCTGCCATTGGAGCTTTATCAGAAACTCTGAAGTTATTATAAATGGATATCTGGCTCCAAATATTCATACAAATATGCAATGCACTTCAACAGTATGGGTGTGTTTAGTTTGAATTTTATATTTTTAAAAAGGTGTACTTGTTGCTATATTATTTTAAAAGAATAATAAAAAAATTTCTTTTAATTTATTTGGCAAGAGAGTTTCAAAGTGGAAAACAAAAATGGGGACCAAATGTAAGGAAAGAACAAAGATAAGGGACCAAAAGACAAATTTTTCATATTAGAAGTACTTAATAAAACTTGTCTAGTTCTAACTGGATCTTCATGAGGCCATTGACTTTCCCAAAAGAATGCTGCTCGTAGATATTACTAGTATCATCAAACCAATTTACAAGTGCCTAAAAAAATCTATTCTTCTTGACCAATGGATCTCTTCCAAATTCTACTAGCAACCACTGGGCTAGTGACTACTACTACCTTCTTCCTTCACAGAAACTGGAAATCAAGATCCAAGGAACCAAACAGTGGCACAAAATCACCTCCAGAACCAACAGGTGCTTGGCCTTTAATAGGCCACCTTCATAAACTCAGTGGTCCTAACTCCCTTCACCAGAAATTGGCAGAGCTGGCCGATAAATATGGTCCCATATTCAAGATCAGGCTGGGAAATCAAGAAGCAGTGGTGATCAGTAATTGGGAAGCAGTTAAAGAATGCTTCACCACTTATGATAAAGCCTTAGGCAACCGTCCAGCTTCAAGTGCCGGTGTATACCTTGGTTACAACTATGCAGCTTTTGGTTTCGCCCCTTATGGTCCGTTTTGGCGAGAGATGCGGAAGCTGGTTTTGTTAGAAGTACTGTCGAGTCGGAGGCTGGAGATGCTCAAGCACATCAGAATCTCTGAAATAGAAACAAGCATCAAAGAATTATTCTTAGATATTACCAAGAATAGTGATGGTGCAAGCGGTGCAAAAGTTGTGATCAGTGAGTGGATTGAACAGTTGACTTTGAATATTATTGTTAGAACAATTGCTGGAAGAAGATATACTGAGGATGGAACAAAAAAGGATGCACAACATTTCAAAACAGTGGTTAAAGAATTTATGTATACCTCAGCTCAATTTGTTGTATCAGATATCATTCCAATTCCATTATTAAGATGGCTTGATCCTAACGGGATTATTAAAGAGATGAAGCGTATTGCTAAAGAGGTTGATGATATATGTGAAACATGGATTCATGAACATGTTGAAAGACGGATGAGGAACAAGTCTGGACCTGAAGATGATGACAAAGACTTCATAGATGTATTGCTTTCAAAAATTGAAGATGGGTCTACACATGGACACTCCCGGGACACTGTAATCAAGGCCACAGTTATGGTGAGTAGCTATTTCACACAGTGTGAATGGCTTGACATAAGTCTAGCAATATTTTCTAGTCCACAAATGAAGTATCAGTAACCACTATTACAGTTGCACCAAAAAGTCCTGAGTAGTTATAACTTGTCTTCTTATTAATTTGACAGTACTATAGAAAAAGGGTAGACCAGAAAATATATAAATTTTGGAGACAGACATAATGTGCATTATACAAGAAGACAAGTGCTGTGTCATAGGAAATAAGCTACCAATCTGGTTTATAAGCTAAGTTGACAGTGACAACTGAAGATGCCCATTTAACAGAGCAACCAACCAAATGGTAAAAAAAAAAAAACTAGCTAATTAATCCCCTATGATAATTGCAATTGAAAGCCCTTGGAATCAACTATATATAATACAGTATATGTATAACTAAAGAGAATTTTTCAAGAAAAAATAAAGCATTCTTTCCTTCATACTGTTGGATTTAGAATTTTTCTGAGTGCATGTTTGTACATAATAGTTTTCTGGGTTGCTCTTGAATTGTTCAGACTTCTCTCCTTAATGACCATTCTTCTAGTTTGCTTCTCAAGCTGTGTATAACTCTAGAAAGTAGACATTTTGTCATACAATTTTTAGGGTATTGAGAAAATTCTACAATTAGTATTTTCTTTCTTCTAATGCTATTTATCTTACTCAACACATACCCATAGACATTAAGACAGAAGATATGCACTAAAGGCTTGAAAGAAACTTAGACAAATTATGATTCAAATTGATATCTTTTGCTTTCAAACAGAATTTCTTGTTGATGCCATCAATATTACTCAATTTTCACTGAACTTACCTTACTGCTGGAGATACTAAAATTCCCAAAAGAATTAGTCAAAATATCAACAAAATATGAGTTTATTACCCTTTATCCCAAAGTATAATTCGTCTAAGGAAATTTTATGACTTACTGCAGAATTAATGATGTTTGAATACCTATTTTCATTCTACAGAATATCATCTTAGCAGGATCAGATACCACAGCTATCAACTTGATATGGATTTTGTCCTTGCTACTAAACAATAGGGACGCCATGAGAAAAGCTCAAGAAGAGATAAATAAAAATGTTGGTAAAAATAGATGGGTAGAAGAAACTGATATCAAACACTTGGTGTACCTCCAGGCAGTTGTCAAAGAAACTTTGCGCTTGTACCCGCCTGGTCCTCTATCGGTACCTCACCAGGCCATAGAGAACTGTGAGGTGACTGGCTACTTCATTCCAAAACAAACCCGGTTGTTTGTAAATGTTTGGAAGCTGCATCGAGACCCAAGGATATGGTCAGAACCGGAAAAATTCTGGCCGGAGAGATTTCTAACTACGCAAGCAGAATTAGATGTCTCCGGGCAACATTTTGAATTCACTCCATTTGGATCTGGCCGACGATCATGTCCAGGAATAACATTCGCAATGCAAGTAACACAGTTGACTCTTGCTAGAGTTCTTCAGGGTTTTGATTTGACAACACCGTCAAACTTGCCTGTGGACATGAGTGAAGGCCAAGGTATGACCTTGTCTAAGGTCAATCCGGTGGAAGTACTGATGAATCCGCGGCTGCCTCCAGAACTTTATGAAAACTAGATTTACTTCAATGTTCATAAAAATTTGTAAAGAAGATGATTCCAGATTTCTGTTATTTTCAAATTGCTCCGATTGAACTTTCCAGACACTGAAAATATGTATTCGGAGATTAATGTCTTCATCGTCATAAAATTGGGGCAATTCACATATAAAATTAGGGTGTCGACACAAAATTACAAGGTTTTATTAAAAACATAATTAACCACGCCTTCTTGATATATATTTTTAATGTTATTTTATAAATTTAAATTGTGTAATTATTTTAACTCAACTTTAATACATTTACACGAACTCTATCCAAGAAGAACTTGCTTAAACAACAATAAATTCTTTTATCTAGTAAGTCATTTTACGTTATAATTTTATGGGCACAATTGGACTTTTTTAGCGTTGTCCTTTTTCTTCTCGTTTCATTAATTTCTCATTCTCTAGACATATCATGTTAAGAAGAAAGAAATGGATCTTTTTTTTTTTTTTTGTTTGGGTAACCTATACATAACTACTGCAACACTTGTTAGTTGTTAGGTAACCCCCAATTTGTCGTTTATATAAAATGCATCTTAAATTTTCTACCATATTTCAACAAATTTTTTAATACGTTATAAATAATTTAATAATATTATCTAGTTTTGAATTAGTTCAAATAAAAATTTCATTGATCTCCTAAACAAGACTCTAAATCATAACAAAATCGTAATTTTTTATTTATTTATTAGTGTGGACCACGTGCTCATATATGTATATATATCATAAGTATTCTTCTTCCCTACTTCCAAGACAAAATAAATTTTGATTAATTAAAAAAAAAAAGAAAAAAGCATAGAGTACCCATTCTTTTTTTTCTTTTCAAATAATTTGTGTACAATAATTTAAAGTCGTCGAAATTTCACATTCATCAATGAGCGTATTAAAGTGATAGAACAAGCAAGAATCATGTGTTATCTTTATAAACAAAATATTATATGGTCTTTATATAGATATATATAATATTTACTTAAATATGTTACTTATGCTAAAATTTTGATACACATTAATAATTAATAAATTAATAATCCAAAATTTGTTACATTTATTTAAAAAAGTGAACACATATATATTAAATTATAGATAAAATCGTTATTAATTAAAATAAAATTTAATTTCCTTTTTGGATAAATCCTTGGGGGTCCTTAAACAACCCAAAATATGATGTCCTAATCAGCAGTGCCACCCGCATTCGTGTCCCCAAGATATTAACTTATCCGCCACACTATCAAAAAAAAATTTAATTAAAATAACCGAACACATCGATTTTTCTACGTGGCTATATATAACTGGTTCCGCGACCTAACTACTTCCTTACGTCATACATACGAACGTTACATTCATCTATCTCTCCCGTATTAAATTTCCCGTTGCATGCCTCTCTGTCTGTTCCGTCAAGGGAAAGCTCAAAATCCTCATCAGATTCTCCCCCCTCTCTGGAATTGAAAAAGCGGCGAGTTCGGCGGCGGTTTAAGGTTTTCGGTGGCCATGGGACGACGGAGGACTTCACCAGTTAACCAGCTTTTTGCTTGGGTCAGGAAGCAGTCCATGAAGGTCAAGACTGCTTTAGCCGTTTCTACGGTGCTCTTTCTTCTGGTGGCTTTGAAATTTCTTGTCAGAGATCATAATTATTTTTTCATTGCTTCTGAGTTTTCTCATTTTAGTGGAATCGTCGTTTTGATATACAAGCTCTCCACTCAAAATAGTTGCGCCGGTAATTTTTTTGTTTACTGTTTCCTTCTTTGATTGACTTTGTTTTCGTTTCAGTTTTGGTGGCTTCGGAGTTGAAAAATTCTTTTTGGAAATGTTAATTTCCCCGGTATCTTATTTTATTTATTTAATTTGTTTCCTGACGTTATTGTTTCATCATAGATTATTGTTTCTCTTGCTCTTTTTAGTTTCGTTATTCCTTAAGCCCGGCAGAGAGTGAATCTTTATTTATTTCGAAATCGTTTTTGACCTTTTTATTATTAACAATTGGTTCTCAATATTTTAATCCTTAAAAACTTTTTCCCCAAACTGATTCATGTTCCCTTCTCCGGACTCCGGAAAACATAATTAAGCTGGCTGACAGAAAGAACTGTGGGCTTTTAGAGGAGTGTAAAACTGAATGGTTAAGGAGCTAAAATTTACGGGCTATGGCGGTGTGTAAAAATTTGAGTTAGCCTAAAGATGTCCCGTGAATCTTCTTGACATACCGAGATGGCTGTGGTTTTTTATATGATTTTTGCTCCCTTTTGAAAAGCTGAGAATGATGATTTTGATTCCAATTTTGGTTGATGACGAAGTTATATTCTTTGCTGGTATAAACAGGATGGGAAGGACAACATATTTGACTGATTTCAGTTCTCAATAGTATTTGTTCTTTTGGAACCATTGCTCTTCTAACTCATTTTTTCTTCTGCTACTGGTTTCTCAGGCCTTTCGTTGAAGTCACAGGATCTTACAGCCATATTTTTGGGTGTGAGATTGTTCTGTAGTGTTGTCATGGAAACCGACATTCACACCCTTCTTGATTTTGCTACTCTTGTGTCAACTGTGTGGGTAATGTACATGATGAGATATAAACTGAAGTCTACCTATGTTGAAGAACTGGACAACATGAAAATTGCTTATCTGGTAAAATGTTTTTGCCTCTGATTTAGCTTTTATATTGCTAAACAAGTTATATTGCCTCTGTTCAGGGTTATGTTTTTGCCACTATCTGCCATATAATGTACATTTCTTGTGAGATGAAGATGCACATGATTAATGTTCCCAAGTTTTAAAAATTCTACTAACTTGTTGATTTTTTTTTTCCCACATACACAAACTTAGATTAATTCTATTAATTAACATAACTAGAACTCTGTCCCTTTTTTTTTTTTTTTTTGTGAACAGTGTTATTACTCATTTTGATTTATTTAGAATTTAACAAAGAATCAATTATATCTCCAGATTGAAGATGCCTTTTTGGTTCTTTAAGCAAGGCAATTTGATTTCTTTTAGTGGTAAAACTTGTCCAAAAAACTATTGGAAGAAGATACGAGTTACCCATAGCAAATTGCCCAGATACCAACCTTTGATCTTGTGCACATATCTATAAATGATTGCCTTGTTAAATTTCTTTCTTATAACTTGTTGAACTATTTCTAGGGCGTACTAGTTATAATATATATATATATTGTGTATGTACTAGGAAAGTTTGACCATGTGGTAACTTGTGTATCATCGTATCTTTGGCAGTTAGCGCCTTGTGCAGTTGTGGCATTGTTTATTCATCCGTATACACAACATCATGCCATCTACAGAATATTTTGGGCATTTTGTGTCTACCTGGAAGCCATTTCAGTGTTGCCTCAACTTCGAATGATGCAGAACACTAAGGTCTATACGTGTTCTATTTTCTTTATTTAATTGTTATTATTATTTTGTGAATTGATATAGTTGAAAGTAACTTCTTTTCCCTTGCTCAATTGTGTTTCAGATGGTTGAACCATTCACTGCACACTATGTGTTTGCTCTAGGTGTTGCAAGATTCTTAAGTTGCGCTCATTGGATTATTCAGGTTTGTTTCCTGATACAATGTTGTAGCCCACTTGAAAATTACTATAAGTTTAGGGACCACAATAGATTTCCTTCTTTGTGGCCTGATCTGATGGATGGCTTTTACATTGACTTATCTGCCAGCTGGGAAACCTCTTTTACATAGCTAGAAGCTGATTTTTTTACTTCTTGCTAACTTCAGATAGAAAAGCATGTTTACTTGAGGATATTTTAGCCAGAGATTTAATTAAAGATAAAGAGACTTTTAGTGTGACCTGTTTGTTAAATTTTCTTCTTTGGAGAAGGAGTATGCACCTCTAGTATGTCCTGTTTCGCTATCTGGAAGAAGTTACCTTACTGAAGAAAGTGAAACTTTTTGGATAGTTAAACAACTGTCTTTCAGTAACTTTCTGATGAAAGTTTAGTTTGCTGGCTTGTTTCTGTTACATTTTGTATCATTTAACTACAAGTTCTATTGTAATTGTTTGAATTGATAATGATTAGCATGGTCCAATACAATGCGTGGAAGCATGATTAATATATGAATTACAATGAACCATGCTCTCTCATTTAAGTTTCTACATGCCATGAATTTGATTTCCTTGCAACTTGGTCTACCCTGCATCAAGTGTTTCAAATGAATTTGCTGTGGGGTGTAATTGTTAAAAGTTGAGGCCTGAGAGAACTAGTGATGACCTACCCATTTGATTTTTCTTTTTGTTGGTTCTTCCCTTCTGTTTATATTACCTTATTTGATGGTCAAAACATTTAAGTCTTGCAAAAATCACAGATGTAAAAAATTTGATGACACTCTTGCAGGTTTACGAGACATCTGGAAGGTATCTCTTTTTTCTTGGAGCTGGGTACATTTGGGTCCCAATGGTTCTCCTCGCCGAAGTTGTACAAACATTCATCTTGGCTGACTTCTGTTACTATTATGTCAAGAGGTAAAAGCCATTATTATTAACCTTTCAATTTGCTGAAGTACATTCACATTTGAGTAGTAGTAATTTTAAAAGCTATTTGTTACACCTTTTTCTTTTGCAGTGTCATAAGTGGTCAAATTATGATCAGTCTTCCCCGCGTGTAATAACGACGAGAACATTTGGAGGACCATAACTTCGTAGACCCTTTTTTTTTTTTTTTCTTTTCGTTTCATCCCGCCTTTGTAAGATGTACTAATTTGGCCAAACTTTTTACTTAGCTGCTTTGTTGTACTTGTACTCTAATCTGGGGTTGCCAATTCTGCTATTCTCTGTGGTGTTCTGCTTCTTTTTTTAATTTTTTTTTTCTTTTGAGCTAAAAGGGCTTTTTAAGTCAATTTACATTTAAATTAATCATCATTCAAATCAGGTTGATCTTTTATGAAAAGAAGTTTTGAACAAGGTATAGAGTCAAGGTTTGAACAATTTTTTTTTTTCGCAAGCATCCAGGATCCAATCACACGAACCGACTAATTTGGATTCGGGTTTGGGGGCGTCCAGTAGAGTCCAACCAGGGGGTGAGGGTCCGACTTAGAACTTTTTAATGGCCCTAACCACCTCAGGGGATTCGAACCATCGACCATCCGTCTTGAAGAAAAGTTTTAGAAATTCTTTTATCAACTCTCCCAAACTGCTGAGTTAAGGGTTTGAACACTTGACAACTCTTTACCAGTGACTCGTGGTGTTGTGTTTGTTGCTCGTCTTATGAATGGATATTTAGGCCTTAAAAGCAAATCCAGTGTCCAATGTGAAACCCTCAAAAGGATTAGTTATCCATTGTTGCAGCTTTGGACATAGCTTGGTTGTGGTTGTCAATTCATTACATCTATATATTTATGTGTGTATATATATATATCTTTTTATAGAATACTTGAATTGTGGTGAACAATTAAGCTGCAATTTTGACTAAAGAAAAAGCCCAATTACTACAAAAAATATCGGCCCAAGCCCAAAAAGAAGTGGCCGCTAATCGCGCCTAAGAAAAAGCCCAAGTAGCAGAGATGTTCCTTTCCAAAGTTCCAAACACTAATCGCCGCGTGTCGTATCCAACCAGTTTCATCCACGTCGTTACGTCATTTGTCTTACGTCTGACAAATGCTGTGGAAAGAAACATCATAAGTATTAGCATCTGACTTGTCATTAAGAACCTAGACACGTGTCAACCATACCTGCATGGGCTTAGTACGGCAGTAGGGGGATGGCCAACAGATAGAAAACCCAACACGTGTCTCCCAATGCAATCTCTCTCTACGTGTCGAACTGCGTCTCGGTGAAAAGGACGGTGTTGATTGAAAAGGAAACACAGGATGTGAACACCACGTGTCCGTATTCTTTTTCATTAACAGAAGTATCCTGAGACGGACGTGTGTCAGCTTCTCGGCATCTGTGCCTATGCAATATAGGACACGTGTCGGAAGGGGGAAAATTGATGTCATGCAGGCTTTTGTTGGAAGTCCTTGGATAGATTGAGGTTAGTTTAAACAGAAGTTATGTATACCGCTAATTGTTGATTAGCGGATATTAAACTTAGTTAAAAGTTTTCTTTTTTCTTTCCCTTTAAAAAGAATGACAGCATAGTGATTTCCAAATCTTAGGTGTCACCAACCGCCCGTTTTCAGCTTCTGTTCTCCTTCCACGTGGCAGCCATTCAAGTAGTCTGTTGGCTGGTAAAATTTGTTTTCTTCTCTTTTGTAATGGAAGGGTTGGGTTGTATTGTATTTGTATGTGTTGGTTGTGTGACGAAGTGAAAACGAGGAGAAAATTTTGGACATCATTCTCGGAATGTTTCTTTTTTTTATCTTTTTTGTTGTTGTTTTGAAAATGTTATGAAGTTTTTATCTTTTAGTTTACGTTGTAAAGTTGTTTAATTTGTTTTTGTTTGTTTTTTGAGAGAGAGAGAGAGGGAGAGTTTTGTTTTGGAGAATGTTGGAGGTTACGGAAAGTGACGATGAGATAGAGTTGAGTTTGGCGTTATCAATTGGTGGGAGCTACAAGAAATTAGAGAAATCGTTGGAGGAAGAAGAGGAGGAGAAGAAAGCTATTCATCTTCCAAGGTCAGGTCTTTCTTTCCCGCCGCCGCCGACGACGTCGACGATTGTGGGAGATAAAGTGGAAACGGAAAGTGGGTCGGGTTCAGAAGTGGTGGTGGAGGTGGAGGATTATTATTCACAGAGGAATAAGAAGGAGATTCAGGCATTGAGAAGGCAAGAAGCAAGAAGGAAAAGGGAGGTGAAGCTGAGAAAATCAGCTTCATCTTCTAATTCGAATAATGTTGTTGGGGTAGCAAATGCAGACGACAAAATGTTGCTGGAAACGCAACAGTTGCAGAGCAGGGTTCGAGACAGAGAAATGAGGGAAAATGATGCCCTTGTTGAAGACCGGAAAAAGCACAATTTTGCAAAATGCGTTGGAAATGAGAAGAATGGTAGTATCAATACTATTATTAAAGATTCGAACTTTATATTTGCATCAAGAAATAATGGTGGTGTAACTTATGGAAACCAGGATCATCAAGGTTCAGGCACAAAACCTCCCCACCTCCTCCTCCTCCTCCTGCTGCTGCTGTTTCTTTTCTGCAAAATAATGTTCCTTATTATCCACAGTTTTTACAATGTGCAACCCAAAAGAACGGTTTTGTCCATCCTCATCATAATCATAATCACAATCGTAATCATATGGTGGAATCTTGTCTTGGTCATAACCTTGGCAAAGATGAGAATGGCAGCACCAAAGGGAAGAATGTTATTTCTCAACCTGTGAATTTCAGGCCTTACCCCATGAATGGAAATGGAAATGGGAATTTGAAACGTGATTCTGGGACTGGGACAAGAGGTGATTCAGAACAGAATAGTGGCAAATGTGGAAGCGAAATCCAAGAGGTTATGTCGTCCAATGGGTCCCCTGAAAGAACTTCATCGGCTGTTTCAGATTATCGCAGCACGTCCGGGAAAGGTAAAAGCTCTAACTAAGTTCCATTGTATTGTACAGTATAACGCACATTTTCAGTTTTTTTCCCTTGGTGGTGATTTGGTTCTCTAACAGCATTTATATATGTCTTCTTGATCTTCTTGATTGTTGAGTTTTTGTCTTTTAGGGTTTTAGATAAAATGATATTCTCAAATCACAATTGTTAATATCGGGTGACGATGGATGTGCTTGTGCACTTAGTGTAAAGGCATCCGTTCTATCTCTTTGTTTTGGCTCTTTTCTAATTATTTTCCTCTATTTACCACCATTTGGGAAAAAAAAAAACAATGATGAGGAGGATTTTCGAAGTAGACCAATGTAAAATAATGCTCTGGGATTACCTTAAATCGATTCAAGATGTGCTTCTTATATAGTTTTTGTGGAATTTGTTTTTTGTCAATTAAGGAAATTTAAGGTGTCGGCCATATGTTTGTGTTTCTTGCGATTCCATAACTTTGGATGATACTTGCTCATGCATGCACGCATTGATTAATTATTTTAAATAGGAAAAGATTTATGTAGAAGAAAAAGAAAGGAAAGAGAGGCACAAATTTTGATTAAAGTAGGTGCAAAGGCATTATTAATTTTAAGCAGAGCATTGATGTGATTGTGGTGTTGTAGGTGGGGGAAGTAGTAGCGAAAGTGGTGGAAGCCATTCAAGTAGCATTGGAGCAAATGAACAACAATTTGGTGTTTCCCCAATTAATAATAACAACAGGAGGATGGTGATGATGTCGTCGTCTCAACCCGAAACCATTGTTTCTTCTTCTTCTTCAGAAAAGAAGGATATAGGAAGACAAGGTGGTGGTAGAAGAAGATCAGCAGAGGCTCAAAGATCAAAACCTAGTCTACCTCGAATGCCGTGTGTGTCAACCACGGGAAATGGACCGAACGGGAAGACGGTAACAGGGTTCTTGTACCGGTACACAAAGACGGAGGTTAGCATAGTATGTGTTTGCCATGGAACTTCTTTCTCACCTGCGGAGTTTGTAGAGCATGCTGGAGGAGGAGGAACTGATGTAACCAACCCATTGCGCCATATTACTATGGTTCCTTCTCCTTTTGGCGATTGACTTGATTTTTAACTCTTTAACTCAAACATTTTGCTACCCTTTTTTCTTTTAATTTATTTTTACTTGTGGTGGTCTGCTGAAAACTCTCTCTCTAGAATGGGGGGAATTAAAAGAGCATATTGGCAAACCTGGTGTTGGGGAAAGAAAGATGTATAAATGTGAAACATGTATGGATGATGATGAGGGATTTCTTTCTTCTTCCTCTATTTTAAGTTTTCTATTCTACATCTCTACCTGGGGAAAGTGGAGGAACCTTAATAATTATTATTCTCTCTTCCTCAACAAAAATACCATAACCAACCCCCTTCGATAAGGTTGTTGTGTCAGTACGGGTATTATGAGGGAGCATTTCAAATACAAATGTTCAGTCATTCCATTTATGAGACGGGTTGGAGCAAACCAAACAGACTTTGGGTACAGTAAGGGGCGGGATAGGCTTTTTTTTCCTTTACCTACTTTTTTAATATTTAAATATAATTTTTTGAGGGCAACCTTGCCTGAAATTATTACGTGATTCTATTGCTTGAAAAAGAAAGTTGTAAACTAAAAAAAAAAAAATCAGAAATTAAGATCTTAACGCCATTTGCCATTTATCATAAGTATATCAAAACCAAATGTTCTCTCCCCCTCCCCCCCACTAAAACAAAAAAAAATATATCATTCAAGTACAAAAAATGCCCATAACTGGATTTAAAAGTAAACTCTCGTTTGGGCTAATGTCAACAGTACTTTTTCTTCTACACAAGACCAACTTCTACCATACTTTGCTACACCCAAAAAATTTCAAAAATAAAATTTGTGAGGAATTCATCAAATGAAAATTTGAGGCAACCCCCCCCCTCCCCTCTCCTCTCAATAAAGTTCCCGTCTACAGATAATATCTAAACAATTGATGAACTTCATCAAGGTTTCAAGAATATTAAACCTAACAACCTTATCCCCCTCCCACTACCACCACCTAACCTAACTATTCAATTCAAGCTGTGGCAGAAACTCTCGGTGTCATATTCTTGGCTGCTCCACCACCCATTCCACCATTACCTGCACGGTTCATGCGACCACCATTACTGTCAGCCCTTTGATACCCATCACCACCCCCACGATTAGACGATCCTCCTCTATTACCACCCCTGTTGTTGAACTCATTCCTACCATTAAAATCACCTCGATTGTAACCACCTCTTCCCCCTCCATAATTCCCACGTCCTCCTCCTCTAGGCCCATCATTTCTGAACCCAGAACCCCTTCCAGACTGAAACCTTCCCCTGTTGTTTCCTGTAAACAAGTTGTACATCAGATGAGAAAAAAAATAAGCGCAGAAACTTTATAAAAATAGCAGAACAGACTACTGAAGAGTCATGGGAAATGTTGAAACATTTTTTATGAAACAGTCGGTAACTTCACTTGCAAAAAGAAAGAGCTTCACTAACAAGTCCAAGTTTTGTTTATTCACCAACGTAGTACATATGACTGAGAATTATTATAAACTTGCCTCGAGAATTTGTTGATCTCTTTTCCTCAACAACCATCTGACGACCACCACCAATTGTTATTGGAGAAGCCTAAAAACACCAATAAGATTTATCACTGTAAAGTGGTTGTGGGGGACAATAAGACCATATAAAACTTTGAGATTGCATGAACAATCACAAGTATATCAAATCACTGGCTTTCAATTTCCCAGGAAAAACAGTCATCTATTCTGAAGATTTAGCACAGCAGGAATAGCGAGACAGTAATGAAACAAGCACCAGCCAAAAGATACTAGAAGCATATGGTGAACATAAAGCAGTCATGAGGAATTGTAGATGTAGAAAAATAAAGTCATGAACTTGAATACAGAAAAGTATCAGGACAAGGTGAATTTAATCATGTTGTGTTCAAAACAGAGCATAATGAAGTACAAGTTAAGATTTGAGTTCACACACACTTTCCCTACCAAAAAGAGTTGTAGTAAATAAATCCTATAACCACTAATGAAGCTCTGAAGGTAATTTTTCAAAGTAGTTACTAATGTCATTGACTTCTTTGCTAAGATATCCAACTATAATTTGGAATTCATTGATTAAACTTATTACAAAGAAAGAAATCTTTATCTAAGAAGAGAACGCACCTCTAGTGCTTTTTGAACAGCACTAGGAATCTCAAATTCAACAAATCCAAAGCAAAAACCCTGTTGCTGCAAAGAAGAAACAATATAGTTATGCTGCCATGAAAAGATAAAGCAACCACAAAAACAAACTAGTAGGTGCATACTCTGTTGCTCCTGACTTGTATACCACCATTCCTAATTGGCCCAAATCTCTTAAACTCATTCTCAAGTAATGACACAGTTGCATTCATGGGCAAGCCCTTTATGTAGATTGAGTACCCATCAGCTGCACGAGGACAAATTAAGAGTACCATGCAAACTTAGTTTCTCTACAAAACACTAAAATAAGAGGAATTTTTTTGAGAATAAAGATGAATTAAAATTGCATGCCTTCTCCCTCGTGGTTATTCCCATTGTCAACTGTGTCAGACTGAGGCACTAGTTCAGTTTCAGAAGCAGGGAGTGGGTTTGCTTGCTCTTGGCTCTTTGGCAGAGGTTTCCGAAGAGCAGGTGCCGGTGATGAGAAAGCCACAGCACTTTCCTTAAGATCCATCACCTGTGAAAAGATAATAAAAAGTTTTAAGTTTATTTCCTTTGTTTTTTCATATTTTTTGCATTGTCAGAAAAAGCTGGAAACAAAAACTTCAAGCAGCATGCTTGAAAGAAAGAACTTAAACTTGCTCTATCAACTTACAATAGAAGCATAAGACTTCTTTGGCACTTCTTCAATTTTGATGTTAGACTCAACCACCATTTTTGTTTCATCATGAACTTCATTAACCACCTCTGGTACAGGAACTTCTTCAACCACTTGAACATCAACAGTCTCAGGCGGATTGAACACCTCACCCCCATTAACTTCTTCAGTTGGAGTGCTCTGCTCAGAAATGTGGTTCTCCTGAGCAGGAACAGGAGGAGGAGGATCTGCCATGCATCAAAAAAAGGAGAGGAAAAAGTTCAGATGCCAGATTCAATACTCTGATGCAGGAAGCATGGAGAGGATAAAACAATATGTAAACTAGTTTGTCAATTTACTTTGCTCTGGGGTAACAGGAACCACCACATCATTTACTACTGAACCTTGGTTTCCATCCTGATGGCTGACATTCTCTATGTAGCGGAACATGTCATTCAAAACAAAATATCCTCTATCTTGGGGTGCAAGAAAGAAGACTTGAGAGAAATATCGGATCAAGTTCTTCCCAGTCAGATGTCCAGTTACAAGAACTTGCACACCACCACTAAAAGACTCCTGTGCATCAACAGACTTGATTTCCGCACTCAATTCACTATAGTTCAGAGAAAGTATCTTTTCATTGATACCCTGTAAAACCAACATCCAGCAAGATATTGGAAACTTGAAAAATTGAAAAACTTAGCTTATTCGGTTAAAAAGAAATGGCATCCCATTCATATTTCTTCTTCTTTGTATACATATCTAATCAACATTTATTTATCAGCATGTCTAATTATAAGCAAATTCCCTTGTACCTTTTTTATTTCCACGCCCACATTCAAAGAACTCAAGCAACCATTTTAAGAAAATTAATCACACAAATAATGTCAAAAAGGGAAGATGTTAAGAACCCAACAGCATTAAATAGTTTAAAGGTACAGAGTTACATACAAAAACAACATTAATCAGATGCCTGTAATTTCATCCAAAAACAACGCTGTAGGCAAAATATATAGTCTCTATTTGTGACCAAAAAATGAAACATAAAATTAGAAAATGTCTGATTAAGATAGAACTAATATTTTGCTAATTGATCGTTTGCTTCTTTTCCCCCCTTTCTCGGAGCTTGAGTGAGGATACATATGTGCGTAAGACACACAATAAATGAAGAAAGAAAGAAGAGAGAGTAAAGGAATTGGTTGTTTTACTTGCATAGTTGTCGTGATGCTCATGGTACCATCCTCTTCAGGACGACCAACCTTACTAATATCCTGATAAAACCTGAAAACAAGCTCCGGCGAGTGATGCAGTATATGGTAATACTGTTGAACAAAAGCATTCCCAACCTGTCCGACAACGGGAGAATTCAATTAACAGAAAATGCTCCAGCTAGCCAATTATAATTATTGAAACAAGAAAACACAGGAAGATTCAAAATGGAATCAAAAAATTAAAAAATGAAAGAAAAAGAAAATGAAACATACAACTTGAGCCCCGACAGGTTGCTGCGTCGCTGCTGCTAGTGCTACTGCTTCTGCTGCCGCCATAACCGATGGATCCCTCACACAACCTAACAGAAAGGAAAACCATGTTCAGTAAGAGAAACATTTAAACTAATAAAACCCTAGCCGGAGCGAATCTCACGGCTAAAATGCTCCGTTTTACATTCCGCCCGGTACAGACAAGAACGTCGCTGTACTACTTATATATAGATGCACGACTGATCCGATGGTTACCTGGACTCGAATCGGATCGAAGCTGGGCACGAAGAGAGAGAAGCCGGATTCTGCAGTTTCCCTCTCTAAGTCTAAGGCGGAGGTTCGAACTTCCTCTCTCCTCGGAAGCGCGGTGGTAAAAAATTAGGGTTTTGCGGAAGCGCGGGCGGATCTTAGAGACAGCTGCAGAGGAGCTGAACACAGTAGGAGAGAGAGAGGGTTTCAAGGATTTTATAATATCCCTTGGAGAGAGAAAGATCTCGTGTTATATATAATTTTCGAAGCCATTTGTCAAATTAAAAAATATAAGTCGGATTAGTTAGCTCGTATGAGTTCGAATACCGAATGCTTAAGGAAAAAAAAAATTATATATATATATATATATATATATATTGGTCTAATTCAGTGTATAAAGTAAAATTCTGAATGGCAAATTGGTATAAATAGTCTCAAACTATGAAGGTTTGGTGATATTGGTCCCCAAATTATAAAAAAATTGTGGCATTGGTCCTTCCGTTAAATCACCATTAAGTTTAAATAAAATAAAAAAACTTCATGGGCATTACACTATTTAAATATAAGACAAATTGGTATAAATAGTCCACAAACTATAGACTTTTGGTGACATTGGTCCCCAAATTACTTTTTTTTGGGATTGGTCCCCAAACTATGAAAAAATTGTGAATTGGTCATTTCATTAAAAATTATATTAAATCACAAATATAAACAATTAATAACATATATCAGTTTTAAAAAATATAAACAATTAATATATTATTTTTATGCCCAAAATATTAATGCGTAAATCATTGATAATTATTAAAAATTATTTTTATAACTCAAAATATCAACAAAAGAAAAAAAAAGAAATACACAAAATAAACATTATTTATATTTTCTAAAATTTTATTGCAGATTACTGGAATAAATTATATATTATATATTTTATATAAATTTTTCTTATTTTATTTCTTATTTTGTGCTTTGTAAAAGTATATTTGTCTTTTTCATTTTTTTTTTTTTGATTTTTAGATGAAATTAGAGTAGAAAAAATAGTCAAAAGTTTTATATGATAACAATTTCAACATTTTACAGTAAAAAAAAATTATTATTCAAAGAAAAAATCTTGAAGAATATCAATAAATTAAAGTTTACAAACTCTACTATTATTTATTTATTTTTTAAAACTTAACTTATGATTTAATATAATTTTTAATAAAATGACCAATATCACAATTTTTTCATAGTTTGAGGACCAATCCCATCAAAAAAATAATTTGGGGACCAATATCACCAAAAGTCTATAGTTTGGAGACTTTCTATACCAATTTGCCTTATATTTAAATAGTGTAATGACATAAATGCCCATGAAGTTTTTTTTTTTTTTAAACTTAATGGTGATTTAACGAAATTTTTAACGGAATGACCAATGTCACAATTTTTTTTATAATTTAGGGACCAATCCCACCAAAAAAATAGTTTAATGACCAATATCACCAAACATTCATAGTTTGGGGACTATTTATACCAATTTGCCAATTCTGAATTGAGTTTTAATATTTCATTCATGCATGACTGACTACCTGGAAAGGAAATCTTATTATACTAAACTCAAAAATTTTATTATAATCTATTATTTTATCTGTATTTTTCACTTTCTCATAATATATTTTAATTTAAAAGATAAAAATATCTTAAAATATTTTATTTGATTTTAGTAGGTAAATTCACTTAATGTTTCACATCAAAATCAATATTATATTATTTAAATAATTTAAAATTAAACTTTTATAATAAAGACTAATTACTCAAATTGTTGATAGTTCGGGATCTAAATCTACCAAATTTGCATCAACACCAATATCTCAGCTGCTGACGTGTATGATATTAATTCAATACTTAGTTAAGAGATTAATTTAAATAAATAATCATTAAAGTTTTTTTTTTTCCCCGTAAACAACTTGTTTATATGTTTACTTATTGTATAATTAATTTCCTCGTTCACATGTGGCCCAGTTGGCGGAGTTTTTTTTTTTTTTTTTTTGCTAAAATAAAAAACTGACCAATGATGCACCTAACAATGTCTTAAGAGGAGGAGCGCCTAGAAAACAAAACAATATATATTAAAAAAAAAAAAAAAATCACTTAACAACATTAATAAATAACAGAGAGTGAGAAACATTTTTACGAGACAGATTTTGAACTAAAAGAGAATAAAATAAAAGAAGAGAACAACCTAAATATGTCAAAATTTTCTAAGACATATTTGTGCAAAGAAAAGTTTTCAGTCATAGGTTTCCATTGTAGGTCTGTTTTGCAAAACAAGCACGGATTTGGAGAGTAGACTTCAAATCAGGAAGGGATTGTTAACAACTTTTCCTATCTGCCATAAGCAAGCACACATCCCATTTGGACTATTTTCATTTGCAAGGAAGGGCTAAGATATTGCCCAAGGCGTTTCTAAGCATTATGTCTAACTTAGAGCCAAAACTTACCAACTGCTGAGAACCAACCTGTCTCAAACAAAAATTTCAAATAGTTGAACATTAAGGATACCTCATGCAATAAGAAATATATATATATATATATATATATATATATATATATATATATATATTGCCCAAGGTTGGAGGTAAGAAAGTGTGCCAAGACTCAAAACATCCAATAATCAACAACAACTAGGAAAGCAGAAAAACTACTATATCCTAAAGACAATCATTGTCAACAAGGATCACAACCATCAACCCAGATTAAATATCCTTAATCTCTCGATAGGTGTCCCTGAGAGCATTTGTTTTTCATCTTGTGATTGACCATCCCTCTTTAGTGTGTATTTATATCAGCATAAGAATGGTGACATGTCCCGATAACAATGTGAAGACATGTATAAGAAAATCAAGGATATAACTATCAACCATTTTCATGTTAACTACACATACTCAGTTCCCTCCAACTTATAGGATTGTAAGAAATCGTCACTTTGGTAGGTCTTACTCCTTATATTAACTCTTTCAACAAACCAAGTCTAAGAGGACCCTCATCATCAAATGGACTAAACTGAAGAGAACCATACTTTGGGTGGAACTGCATCTCTTAAACTGACTCATGGTTCAAGCTTGAAATAATAGAACTACAGAGCTGTCTCAACTATTCTGCATTTAAGAGTTGCTCCAATCAAGAGCACCCAAAGCATGTTATTTCAGATTTACAGTTGAAATTTTCAGTGGAAACTCTCCATTAACACAATCAACATGCTTCATTAATGAAGGTTGCATCAATGAAGAATCATGAAGGAGAGAAGGCTACATTGATCTTGTTATATGATAATTCAAGAGATGCAGGACAAAGGCCCAGCACCATCTAAAACAAATTGAGTTCATGCAAAGAATAAAATTTGAGTAATGTGCTAGAATTTCTAGATGATAGTAGGCAAACGGAACAAAGATGTCTATGCGTCTAACTTTTAAAAAAAGGAAACACCAGACACTCTATGACGTTGCACCATAAGTTTGATGCCACGCAACCAAAATTGAAAGAAAATAACTTGTAGACCTTTTATTGATTGAAGGGAAACTGCTAAAATACATAAAGAAATCCTCTAGTAATGGTTCTAAAAAAAATTCTTTATCTACTAGAACTTCTAAACTGATTAAGATAAGAAAACTAGAACTCCTGAATAAATCTAAATCAGTTCCTTAGTTAGGAACCAACTAGAACTTTTATTCTTAAAATACTAAATTAGAATACTCTAACTAGAGACTCATATACTAAAACTCCCAAAAGTAAGATTATACCATAGAATCATTACACGATTAGGAAGACTCCATTCTTTTAGCTCTTTATTGTTTTCCATCACTGAGCTATTCTAAATTGCTTTTCTCATGACATCTTAGCTTAAAAATGGGTGAAAAAGGAAAACTGATATTTTTGAGAAGTCTCCTAGATATATTTTCAAAATATCTTTTTACTTATTGATGTTAAATAAAAATAATGTATTATTTTCTGAAACAGCAAAAAAGCACATCTTTTAGCACTTCAATAGGGTTACTCTAGATACTGAGAACAGACTTCTTATCCATCAACTACCAAGTCACACGAAAAGGTATATCAATATTCAATATTGCTAATGACTCCAAAACTCCTCAACTCTCCAAACAAAAAGTTTTAAGAGTGTTACCAATTACGTAGTTGGTGTAACCATCATCTTAGCCTCATCCAAGAGGTAGGTTTCAAGACCATGACACACATGGGCCTTCTATTCAAAAATATATTGATATAACGATGCACTAAACCTAATTGTTCTGAAAGATAACGCATCCAATATATTTTTGAACAAAAGGTCCATGTGAACCAACGTCGTGAAATTCTACTGAAAAGTTTGCCTGCAAAACCTCATCCAAGAGCAATGGCAAAGTTCAGGGCTGAGATGATTGGTATCTGAATTCAAGAGAATCTTAGTACTCTAACTAGGCATCAAAAAGGAATTATTAAGAAGAATGACAAATTCATCCCTTTACAAAGAAGAAACTCTTATATTTCCCTGTAGGTCTAAAAGTTAGTATATCCAGAAACATGTTCTTAAAGGGAGCCAAAGAAAAGGTAGTAAACAATTCCTTTAAGCAAGAAGGAAAGCTGTTAATCAAATATTGCTTCCTCATGGAACCACTCAAAGTAACTCAAACAATCCTAGTGAGTAAAGGTCTAGGTGAAGAAAGCAAGGGGAGAAGACTACAGGCCACACACACTACTAAAAGTCTGTCCCCAACCTTGCTCTTCACAATAGCCCTGACTTTAGCTTAAGTTACAACTATTATTAGAATGAGGCCTTGCTCTAGTAACAAAGACCAACAAAGATATGTTTAATGCACAAAATTTAAAACATAAAGACTATCAGAAGCTCAATGATTATGGCGACTAGAACTACATTCACTAGGAATAATAAGGAATGACACCAAAATGTCAACAGACTAAACACATAATTGCCAAGCATCATATTAAGTACAACAGTGATGATAATCCAACTACACCTTATTCACAATTTTGGGCATATGAAAATTTTTATGCATCAAAAGGAGCACAATATCACTAAATCATACCTTTCAGAAAAGTTAAAATATCATACTATTGTTATGAAGGTTACGATACAAAAATCAGTTAGGTATTTCAAAAGTTAAAATATAATTTTGAAGTAAACTAGGTATGGAAAATTAGTGTCTGATTTAGTATGTGTTTTAGCAGATTCAGGAAACCCCTAGAATAAGCAACTATATCCATAGAATTCCTGAAAAGAATCAAAGCTTGTAACCCAACAATTTTAATTTTACTGCAACAGGATCAAACATCACAAGCAACTTCTTTGTCATCCAATTATTTTATAGTATATTCTGTGAACTTAAACTAAAGAGATGGAAGGTTTGGTACTAATATATTAATTTAGGAAATATCTTTTACAACGAAAGTTACAAAATCATCTCTCAAATACATTGAAAGTTTAACCCTTCAATATATTAAGGACTATAGTGCAGGGTGAAATAATGCACATCATAAAAACATGGGAAGTTTTAATTAAACAGCAAAATGAAGATAATGCTGCCTGTAAAAAATGTTCATCTGTTAGTTGACTAGTAATATAATTCAAATAATAAAGCTGTTAATCTAAATCAAACCCTATAACTTAACTGTAGACATTTATGAACACTTAAGAGCCGTAATTCTAACAATGTAGCAATAGCAAATGCTAGAACTTGAATAGACATGAAAGTTTAAGAGGTAAAATACTAGCATTGAGATTACGTGTAGAAGGGCCACATAAAGAGAAGCTGACTTAGCCATCCTCCAAGCATGGGCTTTACTAATAAACACACTCTAAACAGCAAAATTGCAGGATTGGATGAACTCATTCTCATAGTCAACATGCTTTGACCAGAGTGGCCGGTACTGCATCATGGCAATATCAAGCCATGGTTTATTATTCCCATTAAAGTGCACCACAGCAGCATTTTTAATCTCATCTGCATCTATGCTTGGATTATAACCAAGTCCCAGAACATGCCAAGATTTATCGAGTGGCTTTGTTGTGGAGTAAAATGTGATTAGCCCTGGGGGCAATGTTCCCAATTTCCACAAGGTGCGGTTCTCATTCTGCAAAAATGAAGCATGTTTTAAGTGGAGAAAACCTTCCAGTCAATTGTGGTGGTAGCAAACAGAGTAAATGATAGACAATGAGTAAGAAAAACAAGGAAAGCCTTTCTGATCAGAACCATAGCAGACCAAATCCAAAAATATTTACTCAATGAACATAAAAAACTTGATAATGAGGGGAAAACCAATAATGTAATCATTAAATGAATTGTTGTTGGGGAAATTGAAAAACAAGTAAATGAAAAATGATATTTGCACTTCATGCAAAAAAGCCAGAAATAATTTAGAAAGGAGTAGGATTACTAAGGATTATAAGAGCTTCTTACTCGATTCTGCCAATAATGATACTCTTCAGTGCACTTCTCCCTCCTCCAAGCATCCAAGTCAAAGAAGTTCATCCCATAAGCCCAAGCACATGCCTTAGGGTTGAACTTGGCTTTAATTAAAGGATGAGAAAAATTCATGTATTGGGAATATCGGTGAAATGACCCAAAACATGTCTCAACAGCACCATTTACCTTCCCATCCATATCTATGTCCCAAAGCCTAGTCAAATCCTTTTGCACCACAATATCATCATCCAAGAACAATACCCTGTGCAATTTAGGGTACATTTCTGGCAAATAAAACCTAAGATGATTCAATATTGACAAATACTTTGGGTTTCTGAATTTCATATTTGTTGCATCCTTTGTTGCATTCTCCAACTTATTCTCAAAGTAAAATTTCAGGAGATTTGCAGATTCCATCTGTTTAAGGACAGGAACATAGGAGGAGTTCAAGAATTTGTAATCTTCCACAGCCTTCACTTCAATGTGAGCCCCATTGTAATCCTTAACCTTGAACATGACTTGCATAGCCCCAAGATTCATCTTATCAGTCACAACATGAAACACGTGCTTCCATGGTTCTTTTGCGTTCTTGACTGCAGAATTGACTACAACAGAAGCAGCTACGACATTATCTGAGAAAATTGCATAATGATAAAGGGTTGGATCCTCGAATTCAGGTGGAATTGGCTTCCCCTCATCCACATACTTCTCAGGATGCCTAATTCGCTCATCCATCAATTTCATTGTGATGCAATGTAAGCTCTTTGGTATGGACTTCGCAGCAATCAAATTATTGAAAGCAGACTGCTTTTTTGCCTTGGTCAGCAGCTCATTCAAAGCAAAAATGTTGTCTTTCATCTTCTGAATTTTCAGCTGATTATCATAACTCTCCTTTGCCTCAGTAATCACTTGTCGCGTAACTTTAATTCTTTCCTTCACCTCCTTCTCAAATTGCCTCAGCAGGGACTCATTAATTGAGCTCGCATCTGAATAAAAGAGAGAACGATATGCAGGATTCAAGATCAGATCAGTGTAGTTCCTGGAGAGATCCGCAAAAATCCTAACAAGCCTGGAGTTCTCGAGCTTGAGCTTTCTAGCAAATGAGGCATAAGCCATAGCTTGAGTTCGATATTCCTCAGCTTGTTTTCGGATCTGATCAAGTCTAGGCTTTAAAGGATCCGATTTCAGAGCCAGTAACCTTCTAAATAGTCCAATTCCTTCTGTATTCTGAGAGAAACCCTAATTCATTCAAAAAATCAAATTAATCTACAACACTAAAATGAGGAAATATGCAAAATAACCCAAATCTCGAGAAATCATTAATTATGACATTGCAGAAGCTAAGAAGCGATAAGCAAAAAAGATCTCTTAATTATGACATAAAACCAGAACATTACTAACAAGAAAGGAAAAAAAAAAAAAGGCAAAATTACACCAATGCCAAGCATGTGCACATGAGATGTCAACATAAATGTAGAAAGAAAGGGAGAGAAAATGCTGAAAACAACAGTAAACACTTACATGACTGAGATCGGAATTAGATTGATGGAAGAAAGAAATATCAAAAATGAAGAACGCATACAAAACAAAAAGAACAAGCGGCAGAGCAGAAACGAATAGCTTGAAAGTGAAGACTCCCGATGAATGAACAACAGCAGGTCCGACAACACGCCGATCCGATAAAGTCCGAGAACTCCGACCCGGTCTGATCACCATTCTTCCAATATAACAATATATCCCCCAAAAATTTAAATTTAAGAACCAAAATGAACAGATTATGGAGTATCTGAACACAGAGAGAAAGTGTGTGTATGTGTGGAGCGGTTGCATAGGAGGAAGAGGAGGAGGAGAAGGGAGAGGAAGACGGAGGGAGTGAATTTGATAGGCTTAGAAGAGATGTGGGAGAGTGGGATCCACCGACCGAACGGCGAAACAAGTCTTCGGTCAAAATCTATGGAAATGAAGATCCGTGTTGTGAGCGGCAGAAGGTAGTGTGAGTGTAAGCCAGCTTTGAGAGCAGCGTCGGTGTGGATTTTTTCTTTTTCTTTTTCTTTTTTTTTTTTTAAACTGTGCTTTTTTCAACGTTTAACCAAAAGTTAAAAAAATTTTAAAAATAAAAATAAATTAAAAAGAAAAACAGTTAATTTGGTTAATTTAGCGCTTACAGGAAGGAATTTACGGTATTTACCAAAAAAAAAAAAAAAAAAAAGGAAGGAATTTACGGTGACGAAACTTGGGTGGTCAGATTTTATTATTTCACAGTCAAAAGTCGAAATAGCAAAAATAATATATAAATATGTATATTTTTTTGCAACATATGTTATTCGAGTCATAATGATTTCGATAAATTTAGATTTGTCTTAAATTTTATCTGTAAAATCTAAATTTTACTTAAAAAAAGGTTTCATTCTATCTCTCATGATTCAACTAATTTTGTGATATATATATATATATTTTAAGCATTTGGTATCCGAATCCGCACAGGTTAATTAATCCAGATTTGAAGTGGGTCCAGGGATTACGACTTTAAACTCCTCTCAATCACGATTGTGGGGGATCGAATAGTGGTTCCCCTACTAAGCTCAGCTCTCATGCGCCCCTGAGCGAACCAACGATTGGTAACTAATTTAGATTTAGCTCAAGTTGTGTTTGTAATGTTCAACTTTTATTACGAAAAAGGTCACATTTTAACTCTCATTACTTCGACTAATCTAGATTTAACCCAAGTTGCATCTATCGTGTCCAACTCTTACTACAAAAAAATCTCATTCTACCTCTCACGACTTTAATTAATTTATATAAAAACCGAGCACATGTAATGTCCAATTTTATTTAGGAAAAGGTTTCACCATGACTCTCATGACCTCGACTAATATAGATAAGGTCTACATAGAGTTTACAGCCATTCTCCAACATTCAATCTCAAGTAATCCAGCAGCTCGGGGGAGTTGGTAAACGAACTAAAGCTTCTCCTCAGGGCGGATGGTTGATGGTTTGAATCCCCGGAGGTGGTTAGCGCCACGTTAAAAAACTCTGGGTCAGGCCCTCACCCTCGAGTAAGAGTTGGATTCTGCAAGCGCACCCTAGGCCGAATCCGGATTAGTCAGCCCGTGTGGGTTCGGAAACCGGAGAAAAAAAAACATTCAATCTCGGGTAAAAAAAAAAATAAAAATATATATATATATATATTTGGTAGTAATGTGTTCTAAACTGGAAAAGGCCCAACCCATTTAATTTCACCTTCAGTAAAAGACAGAAAAACTTACCAGGCCCATTATTTGTTGTACTTTTTCGGCCTTTCCTTTATGAAAAGATTTCCGATTATATTTACGTATTATGATTCTGACGGCCCACCTTTTATGTGCCCAAAACCAATTTAAAGGAAAACGGGGGAAAATTATATAATTGTGACTCCCCACAATTCTACATCGTAATTGTGATTTACGTACTAGAAGGGCCCAAGGTTATCCAACGTGCAATAATTTAGCTAGATTTTTTTTTTTCTTCATACCAAATCACTTCAAAAATAAAGTAAACGATCCTTTAAAAAAAAATATATATTATCGCAATTATAAATTATACTTTTAAGTTATATTTATATTCCGATTCATTTACAAGATAAATTTTAACTCGAACTCGAGCACTGCATATATGATTATGAGTTTGATCCCACAATTTCAAGTGTGAGTACTCTTTACTAGTTCATTTTGAGATAAATAATAAAAAGCCGATATAAATTTTTTAAAAAAAATGATAAAATATGAATTTGATCAATCAATCAATTGCTTTTTTTTTTTTTTTTTTTAAAAAAAATGATATCAAAAGTTATAGTGAATGTGTAATGGTATATAAAAATGAATATAAATATTCATAATCAATTCGGAATATCCTTTTAATACAATATGACAATATAAGAAGTTGACTATGAGTGTTGTCAAGCTCGTCCGAATGATAAAACAACTAATGAAAATTGATTTTTGATAAATATATAAATTGACTTTTATGATTGTTTGAATTTTATGTCATTTCAAAAAGCTATTATTTAGCTTTATTTTAAGAAATATAATTTATATATATATATATATATATATATGTATATAGTTATAATTTGATACATTTATGATCCCAACATGCAAAACAATTAAATCTTGTTTACTTGTATGTCCAAAACTTGATATCTTTAGACAACACATCACATGATATAGCTTTTCTTTAGATGACACCATTTTCAACAAACATATTCAATGTGGATTTACTTATTTGCAATATAAGTTTTTTCAGTTGCTTTTCCCATTGCACAAACAAATGAAATGTAGGGTCAAATTTTGGAAATAATTTTTTTCTTTTCTTTTTTTTTTTTTTTTTTTTCATTTCTTGTCATGAAATAATTCTACCATAATTTCCACCCATTCTACATAATTAAACTCTTTCACTTATCAGAAAATTGTGAAAGAAAATGCTTCTACTTAAAACCCTAATAAATATTGTTCATAAGAATCCATTATTATAAAAGTAATATACTTATTATTCATCATCAACTCAAATTATATATTTTATTAGAATATGTTGAAAAGAACCCTTTGTCATAATTCAGAAAACGGAATTGGCCTAGCTTTTTTCTTTTTTAAAGATTTGACTACAATTCACCCCCACAATTTGATATGTCAAATGGCTAGTTTAACTGCATAATGATAAAAATGTGATAGATTAGTTGGTTTGACTCACTTAGTGAATTAAGTGAGAGACTTAAGTTCGACATATATAAGAGACGATTTTATGCCAAGTTTTCTCCCACAAATTTTTTATTCTCAAATTAATCAATAAAGATATCGAGTAAAAAAATATGCATAATGGGGTTTGAGTTGCTTTGCCATTGACAAGCAAACTAATTGTAGGGTCAAAAATTATGAGGGAGATTTATGTCAAAAAAATTTCAACAAGAATATGAACATTGTCAAATTGGTATATATCTTTCTGCAGCGATGAGAAGGAAGAACATGAAGAAACATAATATATATATATTTACTTGGTAAGATTTTTTTTTTTTTTTTTTAATCCAAGAAAGAAGTAAGTAATACAGTAGTAGTAGTACAAAAATCTGGGGAAAAAAAAGTGGTAAAATTAAAATCTGTCACCAATGTGCACCTTCTTGCTGTGCCTGCTGCTAACATGGTGCAACCATCCAAATCCTTTAATAGCTTTAGAAATCTTAACAAGACTTGGCCTTCCCATCCCCATATTCATCTTCCCTGTTGTGGAAAACTTGAGTGCTTGTAAACAACACAATTGCCCATCTGATTCTTCACTTTCTTCTTCTTCTTCTTCTTCTTGTTTTTGTTCATGTTCTTTCTTCTTCACAGGATAGTACTTCTTCATCATGTCCTGATCAGATTTCTTCTTATTACTATTATTATTATTATTATTCTTGTTTTTCTTCTCTTCCTTGGTGTCATTTTTGTTCTTGGTTTTTTTACTCGACGATTCCTCAGTCGTCTCGTAAGTCTCCCACAACAGATCCATTCCTTCACTTCCTCCATTATTATTGACATTATCATTCGTGTTTCTTTCTTCAAACAGCTTCCCTGCTAATGTCCTTTTCCAGTCTTTTTCCCTCCTCATTGATCCATAGCTTCCTAAATTGATGTATTCCAGTGCTCTTGAACTCTCAACACTTAAGCTGCTCATATTTTTTTCTTCGCTGTCAACACTTTTTTCATCAGAATTCTTTTCCACCACCCTTGTTTTGTTGCTCTGTCTCCCTTTATCACTACCACGTTCAACCTCAACCGCCTCGGATCCATTTGTTACCGGCAGCTGTAGGTGACACTTTTCTTCTTGTTTCTCAGTTACTTTATTGACCTTCGTGATTGGCGCCTCAATTTTCCCCTCGTCCTCCTCTTCTTCTTCTTTTTCTACATTTCCGTCAAATTCATCTAATTCCTGCAAGAAGGCTTCCAATCTTTTCTCATCCTCCATGACCATTACAGTATCTACATCCAATTTTTCTTTCAGCTCATTAGCAACTGAATTTCCAACTTCTAAATCACTCGCTAACGACTTAGGGCAAGGAAAGACAGGAGGAAGAGCCGGATTCGATACCTCAAATCGACAACCTTTATCATCATTATCATGGATCATGACCGGCGTATCGAACACGATTCTGAACACTTCAAAATCTTCCAAACACAATAATTCACCACCGCGAGTATTATCAATCCTTGACCGCAATCCTTCCACAACAGAACGATAAGCAGTAATTATAAAACTTACCTCGGTAGAGGAAGTAGAAATAGAAGAATAGCCATTATCATCCTCGTCAATGGCGGTGGTGCTGAGGAAAGCGAGGAGAAAAAGCGAAGTGGTGATGAAAAGAGGTGAGAGAAACGAGAGGAGTTTGAACAAGTATGGAGAGAAGAAGATGAAGTACAAGAAGTATATAGGATGTGAAAGAATCAAAGCGACGAAGAGGAACAGGTCAGATTTGAGTAGACTTAACATGAGTTGAATCTTGGACGTGCTTGATAACCACCACACCTCAGACATTTCTGTATTTTTTAAAAACATAAAATGATAAAAGAATTGGAAGATGGTGAAGAAATGGCGGAGAAGATTCTCCTCCCCGATGAGATGAGATGACTCTGCCTGGACTTAGAAACAGGGTAAGGAAAGAAAGAAAGAGTAGTAGTGAGGAAGGTGAGAGATTTTCTTTTAGAGTGAACGCGGCGTGAATAAAGGAAAGGGAAAATGTGCCAACTTCTTCTTCTTCTTCTTTAGAGAGAGAGAGAAGAAAAGAGAAGAGAAGAGAGAGTGTGTAACTAACAATTATCAATCAAGGACAGGAAAAGAACTTTCTTTTAGCAACTTTTCTTTCTCCTAACCAACCCCTAATTTTCTACTATATAATATTATTATTAATTCTTTTTTTTTTTAAAAGGCACGACTATCATACATAAGTTTCAAATTATAATTTATATTTAAATTAATTTATATTTGAATCGGATTAGTCACTTACGGAAAAAATTCTCAAAATTTTCTTTTATAATATGTGACTTGGGATTCCCTATTGTGTTTGGTGTAATAGTCAATTTTTTTTTTTTTACATTTTAGAGAAGTGAGAGGAAGAAAAAAGGTTAAATAAGTAGATAATTTAATTGATTGGGAATAATTTATAGTATAAATAGAGGGATTAAGGTTAAAAAAAAGGGAGTGATAATTGTGTATGGGGGGAGGGGGGAGGATTGTACTTGCTAATACTAATACATCAACAACCATATTGGTGTAACAATTACTGATCTTAACTAAATTCTATAATGCATGCTTTAATGTGTATCGGACATCTAAAAACGTTCATGTGATCATCACTTCCCAAGTAATTAAAGTATAAACTTGTTTGAGATTTGTTATTGAATTTTTTTTTATTATTATTATTTTTTTTTACCTTCTTCAAACATTTATCAAAAAGTATAGTCTAATTTTAAAATATAATTATTCATAAAATAAATTTAACAAATTTAGATGAATATACTAAAGGAGGAGAGACAAACACATGCATATTAAATTAGTTAGTTAGTTTTGGTGCATGCACAAATTATAAGTGTCATTAAATTATAGTAGATAAACAAACATTAATTAATTTAGGTATTTTTAATAAAGTTAACACTAACACTAATAAAATAAAGTTTAGCAGTTGAGTCGTTTGTGAAATGCCAAAGTCAAGTTTGGTAGCTATGGATGAGTTTAGCAAATTTATGGGTTGTATTTATACTAACCAAAGAAAAGTTTGGCTTGGCTGAATAAAACATGCATCACATGCAAGCAGTAAAATGGATCAAATCCAATTGCTAAAAGCATCCAATATATGTATATTCTCGCCTTCCAGCTTCTACTACTAAAAATTATAAATATATTTTTTTGTCACAAACAGACAAAAACTAGATGCAGCTGTGATTTTACTTTAAATTTGTTAATTTTTTTCACCTATTGTATGATTTTTTTTTTTTATTTGGATTAAAATTCAACTCAAATACTTGCGAGACTCGTGTGCTGAGGATGTACAAAAGAAAGGTACAATGGGATTTTGGTTTAGTATTACTGCGTCGGCAAGGTCTTTAGCATCATAACTAAATGATTTTAGTGGAAGAACAGGGAAAAGGAAAAGGAACGGAGGTAAAATAGAAGGAATAAGAACCCTAAATAGGACAGGGTTTACTTGGCTAGTGCATATGATTAATGTAAATAAGGAAGAAGAGTCTGGAAGTGATTGAAGAAAGGGCCGGGAGGGATGGTTAGTAAAGTTGGATTAACTCACATGGGAAACCACTCAATGCATACTCAAGTATACGCCACTGCATGCATCGCCCAATAATCCCAGCTTTTCAAAGGACAGGGACCCATAGTTGTCTGTTGTTGTTAACTTTTTTTTCCCTTATAAAGGAAAAGAACAAGTGACCATTCTCGCAAAGCAAAGGTGAAATCTATGTTAACAGAGACAAAAAAAAAAATGGATTAAACATATTTTTTCTCCAAAAATTATATATGAAATACATATAAAATCCAAGTAAGGAGGAAGAGATGGGATATATATAATTTTTGTTGAAAGGAAAAATTTCTATGGATTTCCTATTAGAGAGAGATGTAGTATTAACTTGATGTATAAAATAAAAAAAATACAATGTTACCTTCTCACACCATTTGGCTGTGTCTTGGTGACGACTGTATGAATGGGGAAGCTTTGTCATGATAAATATTCTTATATAACTAACTCAATCATTTCCAACCCAAAAGAACAAAAAGATTTCAATCCTCGTGCTACACCCGACACAAAAGGTTCCACTATTTGACTAAATATATTGTAGAATTATTCTACTACTAAATGTTAAATGAAATTCTGTTAAAAATATATATATACAATGCTGTGCCAGTATGACCTAGTAAAATGTCATAGTTACCGCGGCAAGAGCAATAATTGACGAAGACAGCTTCGCACAAGGTAAAAATAATAAGAATAATAAATTAAAGGAAAAAAAAAATTAAAAAAGGTAAAAGAAACTAATGATTCTAATACGGCTTTATTGGTTTTGACCAGCTCCCTAACCTTTTTCATGATCACTAAGAAGGATCTTTAAGACTTTTCGTATAGCTGAATATACACAGTTCATCTTTCTACAAAGAAGTAATAATTCCAGCCAAACTATAGACCTAGGCCTAGCATCACCAAATTAAATCTTTGAGAATGAGTACTATAAAGTAACTGGAAATGAATCTCTAACGGAACTGCACTTTGAGCATTCAACATACACCCCTAATACGGTAATGAATAGAAACAGGAAAAGATGAACTCATTAACTTTCAAGGTAATATCGTAAAAAGTTAATATGTAAATCAGACAAATCTCATTAACTTTGGGTAACAAAATATAAAGATTCATCCATCAAGAATTCAGACAAGTAACTTGGTTCTTACAACATAGAGGAGAGTGTGCAAAGTAGACTTCTAAAGCATACTCAACTATTTCTTCTAGCCATCATTCATTCATCACAGGCTTGTTCTCACTTGCCTTTGGCTTCTGTTCCTTAGGCTTTTGTTCTTCAGTTTTCCTGGAAAATATTTCTCACATCAGGAGGTCTCAACAATATCATTGAGAAACAGTTCAAATAACTGTTTCCAGTAAATAAACTACGTAAAAATCCTTCCCTTGAAAGAATTTTGGAGGAATCAGAAATAGAGAATGAGAAATAAAAATAATCACAACTCAAGAAATCTGCTAGATTTTCTTAACTACAGAAGATAATGAGTCTGGCAGGGAACAACACGAGATGTTTGTAGACCTTGTAGGATTGCAAGCATGTTTTTGCAATTTGTTCACAAACCAAAAACCAAATCACACAATATATCCAAATACAGGATTTCTTGATCTAAAAACTAAGGCACAACTAATATTCCTTTAACTTTGTAATTTAGTTAGAAAACTGACATCTGCTGATGCAGGCAAAGACAAACTTTGAGCTATTGAATAGATGACAACACCAACTTACAAATCAAGTAAATGAAAGAAAGAAAACATGACAGAAATAAAATAATAAAAATCATTATTATCATCATCATCATCTTGGTAAGTCACCTCCCTAATAAAGTTAATCACATCATTTAGCCTATGAAAAAAAAACTAAAAACAAATACTCCTTGAAAGAGTCAGTTCAACAATTGAAACTAAAGCCCTTGATGACCCTAACATTCAACTGAAAACACATTAAACACCAATTTCCGTTCCATTGTGTAAATAATTTATAGTAAGCAGGCATTCTGCTTCTAGAGATAAACGTTCACCGATCCATGTCTACTACTCTTCTTAAATATTACCATATCTAAGGTTCTAAGAGTTATGAAAAGTCCAAAAACTCAAATCTTCTAAATACTAACGGATAACAATCCAAATAAGACCTGTCCATAGAAGGGAAGGAAATCACCATAATCATGTTACAAGATCGAACCTATTCCATTAAGTGAATAATCAGTTTTACCATTCTTAATCCTACCTCACTTTTCCATCCAACAAAATCCTAGTTATATTAAAAAATGATAACGGGCTCTCAGTAAGGTATGAAAAAGTTCAACCCGCAGAATTCAATGATATATTCTAGCAAGGTGCGAATAAATAAAGAACTAATTTAAAAAATATATTGTCAAAAAAAAAAGAACAAACAAACAGAATTTATCGATAAATAACAACAAGAAAATAATTATAAAACGGAGATGATTGAACAATACAACAACGGAACAAATTTGAATGTGTTTACAAAACCACATACCTCTTATCTGAGGAACCTCCTTTCTGGCTAAGGAAGGATCGGAAAAGTGGAGAGTTGACGTCGTAAATCATTGTAGACGATGAAAGTTAACAGATGAACCCTAGCAGTGTCTGGTTTTCTTTTCCCCGCGGCGGCTTCGGCTACAATTCGGTCTGAGGAATACGGACAGAGCTTAGAAGCAGCACGAAATAAAACTAATGGACACAACCTGTTACAGTATCTCTTTGTGAAGCCCAGTACTGCAATATCTTAAATAGTAAGGCCCAAATTCTAAGGCCCAACGAAGGTAACCTATTGGTGAATTACATAAGCATTGCCCCAACTCAAATGACCTCAATCTTTTGCACGTTTTAATACAAGACAATCTTAAAAATATATACATATATTTCTTTCCAATTAGAAGATTTATTGAACGGGTATTAATAATTCAATAATGTTGAAACCCTTTATTCCCGTAACAGACAATATCATTATCCATTTTTTAGCACGTTATCACACACCTCCATTAGTTTTTGCTGTTAATAAATCCAGAGGCATGTGTGGTGGAGCTGTAAGGGCTCCTCATTCCTTAATCAATGATCCAAGTTTCAAATTCTAACTTGAGTATAAAAAAATGTTAAATCTTCTAGTCAGCTGTCTCACCTAATGAAGTGCCTACAAATCAGCGAACGGAATTAGTCTAGACGTGAAATGACTTGAATGTGCTATCCCTCGGTGACGGAACCCACCCAGGATACTCATGTGCGATAAAAAAAAAAAAAAAAAAAAAAAAGAAAGAAAAACTATAAACATAGTTCAAATGTTGCATTTTAGTAACCATGAAGAGATATGATGGAAGACGGCCTATTTACATGCATTTTCTCCGCATTACAGAAAATCAGCCCGGCAGGAACATGGACTAATGTGAAGCTTGAACAGGGAACGAGCACAGATTAAAATAACTTCCAATAATGTTGCGTAGATAACATATCCATATGCAGCAGGCTGGTGCTGAACATAAGCTTATTACAATGGCATAATAACTTCACCTTTTCTTTTTCATTTTTTTTTTTCCCACAGAAAAGAAGCTCTTCTCAATTAATCGAGTAGGTTTTCCTGTCTAGTAAGTAAAGGCGTGTAACCTGGCTTGCGTCTTTCTTTACCCATGAGCTTCAGGATTTTATGTCAAATTGATTGAATAGTTTGAGACGGCCTGCATCATCAACCACCTTGAAAATCTTTTGGGCAGCAAGGGTCAAGGTTTCATCACTTTTGCAAAATGCAAACCTGATATATCTGCTTTGGTAGTTAACTGCTGCTGGACAGAACAGTTTCTCAGAAGGACTTGGGTGGAAAAACCCACAACCTGGTACAGCTACCACCCCTGCCTGCTGAATTAACTCCTTGACAAATTCAACCTGAAATGCGTGGGGTTTAAGAGTTAATACACGCTAAGAACCCATATACTGAATACATTTGCTACGTGGGAAGCAAATTAGAAGCCAGGATGGTTGCTAATACACAACAGTGAAACAAAGAAAGTTTGGTTTATAAACAAACATTAAGAGATGGTGCTTCAAATGATGAAAGCAATAACTGTAACATACTGAATGATCTGCAATAAGATTTCAAATGAAACATAAAGAAATGCCCAAGAGGTGATCCTACTCTAGAAAGAAAACACAATTAAACGACTCAGACATAAAGAGGACTAAAATAAAAATGTTAGGAAGAGAAATTTAAGCACTTGTCTGACTCTTAAATTATGTTGAAGGGACTTAAGATCTGCTTAAAAGCCAGTTTTAAGATGGAAAGGTAAATAAAGAAAGTAAACAAGATTCAATGGGATTGTATATTGTAATTCATCGTCTTCAAGTACAAATTAGCAATGTCACGTATGTATATCAACAAGGAATGTGAACTAGCTGCCATGTCTCAACTCAGAGGTCACTTTCCGACTGATTTTATAATATGCAAAAGAATGGCTATCATGCAGTTTCTTCATGTTGCATTCGAAAAAAGAAGAAGTAAAGGTACCCACATCAGAAAGAGAGCAACTCTCAGGAAGCTCTGCAAATACAAAGAATGAACCCTTTGGCTGAAACTGCAAATGGAAACCCACTTTTCCAAGCAAGTTAACAATATAATCTCTCTTTGATTCATATTCCTAAGCATCAAAACACAAACTGCCAATTAATCAACAAATTATTGTCTTATAGAACAAAATACTGAATTAGCTAAACTGTCAAGGGATATATATTACCATTCTTAATGAATCAAAGTATTCAGGTGGACTTCTTAAAGCAGTCAAAGCTGCTTCCTGGAATGGCGCAGGAGCACAATCAGTAAGCCTAACATGGATATTCCTAATTGCAGATGCAATATAATTTGGTGCAATGGCCCAGCCAATCCTCCACCCTGAAAATGCAAATGCATTAAAAAAGAATAATCAAATCAATCATGTGTACAAGCTAAATTTCTATCAAAAGAGGACAATGGTAAAGGGTTGTTTAGGATATTGAAATCCTTTGTACACAGGAAAAAAAGGGGTCAAATACAAACTCCAGAAACATTTCTTTTAAAGAGCAGAAACAATTAGTGTGTCTTGCTGTAGAAAACTATCTTCCAAATGTTTACCAGTTACACTGAAAGTTTTTGATAACGATGATGTAACAATCGTGCGCTTCTGCATTTCTGATAGTGCTGCAAGAGATACATGTTTTTCCTTGTCAAAAGTTATATGCTCATACACCTACAACACAAATGGAGTTGAAGTTACCATTCTAGGGATTAAAGAGGGTAAATAAAACTCGTCAAAATTTACGAAGTCATTCTTTTTTATTTTGCTTCAAAATTTAGGTGTATCATGTTGCATATAAGGGACTATGAATAAGCTATTATTTACTTGGATAGAAATTTACTACTTTGGAACCATATAACCAATTACTTATGCAAATGTCAAAAGAGCAGTGCTACTAAGCTTAAGTACATCTCTCTACCTCATGCAAAGTGTCAGTAGATTAAGATAGCAACATAGAAATGATGGCTATTAGAGAAAGATTTATTGAATTTTAAAATACCGACATTAAGAAAATCATGAGAAAAGATACTCCAAACTTGAGGAATTTGTTAAACAATTTGATAATTGTTGATTGTCCCTGTGAAGACAGTTGCATGAAATATTGAATTGAACAACTGTCTTTTTGTATTTGCAGCATAAAATTACAAGAATGTTCTATAGCATATTAGGAAGAAAAATGCATATATTGGCATCAGAGATTATATTGAGCAATCAAAGATGTTAGCATACTTCATCTGTTACAGCTAGAATATCCCAGGTTCTACAAGCTTCAGCAATGATCTCAAGCTCATCCCTTGTAAAAACTTTCCCTGTTGGGTTGTGAGGACTGTGCTACCTTGTATCAGTACAATTCTAAAAGGTAAATAACACCACTGACCACAATGATTTCCATAATTACTTATATTGCATTTCTTAATTTATAGCATGGTTGTGGATTAAGTGGAAAACTGCAATCACTAGCATGAGAAATGAACAGTCATGAGTTTGTTGATAAAAAATAAAAAATAATAATTTATTACTATTCCCTTTTGTAATGTTTAAGAATGTCAATAGCTGGAAAAATCATTTCCCCTCTTCTAAACTAACATGATTCTATATTGCAATGCAAAGATACTAGTACCTGTTTAAAACAATAGCTTTTGACCGTGGCGTAATGGACTTGGTAAGTTTATCTGAATCCAGTTTCCAAAAAGGTGGATCAAGGGACACATACACCTATACAATTTAATTCAGGATCAGACAACAAAATAATTTAGTTAAAAGTTGAGAAAACTCCAAGATTATAAGATCAACAAATGTCTGAGAAACTTACTGGAACTCCTCCAGCCAACTTAATGCACGTGTCATAAGTCTCATAAGATGGATCAAATAGTAAAACTTCATCGCCCTGATTAACAACTAATGCAAAATAAAAATAAAATAAAAAGAAATTACACGCCTCCCCTGTTAAACGCCTCCAAAACTTTGCAAATACAAATTCAACACATACTTGCGAACATAGTTGACGCAAATGCCTCAGATTGACCACAAGAAATTACAATTTCCGTCACAGGATCAACAACTAATCCATGCATTCTTTTCATCTTAGTTGCAACATAATCACAAATTCCTTGCACATGTCTAAGATATCAGAAATAATTAAGAGTAAATTAGTGAGAACTAAAACCGTCAAAAAAATAAAAATAAAAATAAAATTAGTAAGAATAATGAATGCGGGAGAAAGAAATTAAATAGACCTGTATTGATTGAGGTCAGAATTAATGGCGGAAACTGCAGCCGCTTTGATGTCGGAAGGCGCCGGAAAGTCAGGAAAACCTTCGGCGAGGTTAATGGCGTTGCATCTCTGGGCAAGGGACGATAATTGTTGAATGGGAGAAGGTTTGAGAGACTTCGCCACTGAGGATAGCTTCTCTTCCATTTTCTGCTTTTGCCTTTGCCTTATCTTCTCACCTAAAACCACTGTCTCGGTGCTTTGGGAAATCAACAACTGTAGTATAAATACTTCAAAAACCGCGCTCGTTTTCTTTTTTCATTTTTTAAAATCGGAACTATTAATTCGACACAATTTTTTTTTTTAATTTAATTTTAGTTTTTTAATTTAAAAAAAAATTTTTTTTTAGGAAAATTAAAAATAAGAATTCTGCTCATTTTTTTTAAAAAAAATTAGAGTATTGTTATCATTGAAATGTTCTATATTTTTAAATTTAAATTAATTATAAAATGTTAATTAAAAATATTTTTAAAAAATTAATAAATATTAATTAATTTTATAAAATAATAAATTAGAAAATCGGGTAGTCTTTAAGATGAAGATTAAATAATAATAATAAGTACTAATAGTGATAATAATAGTAAACAATAAGTTATTAGTGTCATATAAAAATTTATATTGTATTATGAATATTACACGAAATTACAAATTTAATATTCATTGTGAATATCATGTATAAGTCAATTTTGAGTCATTATATCAAGTAAAAGTTAGATTATACCAAAGAAATTCAGCCAAAATTGATCAAATAATATATATATATATATATATATATATATATATAATAAGCAATATTAATAAATAAAATATCAACTAGTCCGAGTGAAATGAATTTGGTTTCTTACTATACAATGTCTCGAAATCAAACTTTGTCTATGGAAATGCAAGTTTAAAGAGAATTTTTTTCAATACGGATAAAACGTGATTTGATTTTAGATTAGTTAGGGTAAAAGTCGAAATTGGAAAAAAAAACTAAAATAAAATAAAGATATGAATAATGATTGACAGTTTTCTTCTACTCATTGGCAATTCAAGAATTCCGGTGCTTCAGGAAGGAAAGGGAAAATAAAAATAAAAAAAATAAAAAATGGTGGTGGTTGTCAGAGATGGACAACTCGTGCTCATTTTGGAATCTTACCGTTGACTTCTCTCCCAAAGAGAGCAAGTCAATGCCTTGATTGCAATTCAATTGAATTGAATTTTCCTGTGTTATCTCTTATCGCTTAATAATTAAATGCGGTTTCAATTACAGAATTCTGTTAATTTACTAAAAGTCCGTCAATTCTATTTGGTTCCATGCAAGTTTTCTTGATAACTACTTTTGTGTTTCAATTCTTAATTTGGAATGGACTGAAATTCAAAACTTTTTTATTTTATTAATTTTATATATAATAAATTTTGTACCAAATAAAATTTATTTTTGTAAATTTAATCTTTTTTCTTTTTTTTTTTTTTATTTTTTTATTGTCCCAAGTGTTTTTTATTTAAGAATTTATTTTTTATAAAAATTTCAGCACAAAAAGTTTGAAATTTAATGATTTGTGTGATTCAGTCAATAAAAAAAAAAAGATAATTAATTTATTTTATAAAAAGTATATTTATATATTTACTCTTTCGACAATGTTTCATAGATGAAGATAACAACGTCCCAATACTCTAAAATTAGAGATATTTTATGTAAATTAACTTAATTATTATTTATTTAATTGACTAAATAACATAAATTTTTAAATTTTTTTTATCGAATTTGTCTAAAAGATCTTATTTTCCTCTCATAAAAAAAATCGATATTTAAAAGTGAATAAATAATTAGAACTAAACTTACCAAAAAATAAGTAAATTTATTTGATACTAAATTCACTAATTACTCTAAATATATATATATATATCAAAAAAATTTCATTAAAAATTTTATATATTATGAAATAAATGTCAAAGTACACTTTAATTTTTAGAAATAATAGCACATTTATAAATTATTTAGCTGCATCACCAAAGTTAAGTTAGAGAGATTGTTCCTTGCAAGTCTTGTCCAATTTTAGTAATTTTTATTTGTTTCCACGTCACTAAGTATTTACACTTCATATATATATATATATATATATATATATATATATATTTTTTTTCCACAGTTTTCCTCCCCTTGTAAGTACAAGTCTTGCATAAGTTGTCAATGCAGAATATTCTAGATCAAATTAATTTTTATGGACCATATATTTCCATAAATTTATTACACACATTAATATATATATATATATATATATATATATACACACATATATCTATTTATCAGTTTATCTTAAAAAACTATTTATCTATTTTTCAATTGAATTAGCTCTCAGGAGAAATATTGAAGAAAATTTTTAAAAATTAGAAACATGTTTCGTTAAAATATAAGTTAGTTAATGAGATTTTATATGACAAAAATACATTTCATGAGACTTATTATTCAGAACACGACAGTTTTATATATTTAAAACTTAACAAAATATGATATAAAAGACCTGTTTGTTTGATTGAAAATAAAATAGGAATCCAATAATAATAAATAATATTAGAAGCATGTCATGTTATAATTAAACTAAGTCAAAATTGAGTTTCTATTTTAGGTTCATTAATCAAGCACACATAAGTTGGTGTTCATTTATTACTCACATATAGTAAGTAGTTTTGATTTGGGGAGAAAAAAAACCATAAAGGAAAAAAAATGGTGGGATGGGATTGGAGTTGGCAAGACGTTATCTGTATTGTCCTCTAGAGAGAGAGAGAGAGAGAGATAGATATAGAGAGAGAATAAGCTTGTAGTTGTATGTATATATACATACATATATATATATATATATATATATATATATATATTGGCAGGCCGTCTATCCAATCATCGTTTCGTCGGTGCATTTCCTCCTCCCTCTTTGGCTTCCTTCTGGCTGGCTGGCTGGCTGGCTCACAATCGTTATATTTATATTTAAATTAATTATAAGAAATAAATTTTGAGTTTATATTTTAAAATGGTATATATATAAATATAAATAATTTTATAAATTTATTTAAATAAAAAATTATTATTATTATTATTATTATTATTATTATTTTGTGAGCTCTGGCTGCCAACCAACTCAGCCTATTAATAATTGTGGGGGTTAAAAACCTTACTATATTTATTACCTCAAATTTATTTATTTTTTTCTTTATTATATTTCCGAATTTGACCCTCCATACCTACGAGCTTAGGTTGTTTTTATACTGTCTCCTAACGTACAAAGGTATTTTACCATTAGTATAGACCTGACGTAAATTAGGGGATAGAATAATATTTACATGACGTACAATGATATTTTTATTTTATTTTTTATTTTTTAGCGTAATATTACGATATGCATAAATACTGATGAAATTAATCTTTATTTATTTTTTCATGATCAGGGAAAAACGAGTCCTTATGATGTTCTTTTTCTTTTAGTTAAAAATTCAAAATAATGAATATTGGTTATATAATACTAATAGAAGAGATGTCAAAAAAATTAATTAATTTATTTTTAAATTGAAATTATAAAATAAATAATAATAAAAAAAAAGAGTGAATGTATCCGAGTTCGAACCTTACCACTTATAGAGAGACAATGTAAGAAGAGCTTCCTCACAATAGGATCCAACAAGGTTGGATTCAACTATGTTTATTAAAATCGAGTTCGAACATTGTCTATAGATAGATAGGTGTAAGAAGAGCTTTATCACAATAAAATTTGACAAGGCTCGACTCGACTTTGATTATTAAAATCGAGTTTAAACCTTATTTATAGAAAGATATGTGTAAAAAGAATTTTTTCACAATAAGAGTCTAACAAGGCTCGATTCAACTCCACTCTGATTACGAAACACGAAATTTTTTTTTTTTTAAAAAAAAGTGTATACAAGGATACAATGCACAACATATAATGTTGAAAGACTCAAAGTTTACATGCACTGAATATGTTTGTGAGTAGGTAAGAGACCACTATTACATTCTTTGCGTAAAAATAAATTAAAATTAATTAACTTTCGAGAAATTAGAAATTTCATTATCATATTTAAAAAAATATTTTAATGTTAAATTAATAATAAGAAAATTATGTTATATTTCTTTAAATAAGAGTTGGACTCTTTGAACTATAACTTGGAACGAATCTGAATGAGTGGAATATGAGATGATTTAAAAAAATTGGAGGCCTCCAAACCTAACTTATAATTTTTAATTTTTAAGGATATTGGGAAAGGAAGGAGAACAACAAGGAACAAAAATGTAATTTCAATAAAAATACACAGACAGTGTGGTATTTGTGAAATTTCCGTACGGGTAATATCGTCCTTTTACATCTAATAGAATAGAGAAGCAGACGTTTCTCTCCTTTCCTTTCCTCTCTTCTCCTCATCTCATTCAACCACCTCTCCCTTTCTCTCTCATCTTCTTCCATTCTTTTCCTTTTTTTCTACTACTACTATTATATCCTTAACCCCCACCTCCCTTCTCTCTCTATATATATATATATATATATATATATATATCTCTATCTATATCTATATCTATACATACATAACCCATACCATACCCCCCCAAACACCCCCCATTGGCACCACCACCCTCATATAATGAGTGTAGACATAAAACAAAAGGTGGTAGATGCATGAGTAACAACATCAACTACTACGACCTCTTCCTCCCCAGTCCCTTCCCCCACCATCCCCACACCCCCTTCTTCCTCTGTATCCAATCCAATCCAATCATCCCCCAGGAAGAAGAGGAGGAGCAGAAGAAGAAGAAGAATCCTCGGTTTCCACGCTCCACCAATCACCGCTCTCTTTGTTTTCTCAACTCTCTCAGGTCTCGTCAAATATATATACATATATATATATTGTTGTTGTTTCTCCAACTATGTATAACAATGGCTTTATTATTATCATCATTTGTTTTGTTTTTGTTTTTGTTTTTGTTTGTTGGTTCTCCTCTGTACTGTCTTATCTTCTTTTTTTTTTTTTTTTTCTTTGGTGTTCTTTTTAAATATGTTGACTCCTTGTACTATTTTTTTTTATTTTTACTGGGTATTTCGGAAACTTTTGTTTTCTGTGAATTTTTATGGCCGTTTGGGCATTTTGATGTCTGCTTGTTTTTGGGTTTTTTTTTTTTTTTTTTTGCCTGCTTCATGAAAGGTGGTAGTAGGTTGGTGGTGGGGGTTGACTTGGTGGGTTCGAAGAAGAGAGACAGACAGTCAATTCTTTATATGGAAGGAAGGAAGGAAAATGCTATGGTTTTATTCTTCAAATTTCTGTTCTTACTAGGCATGATTGATGATCACTGTTTCTTTTGGTCTTCTTTGTTGTGCTCTGGTTTACCTTTTTCTGTTGCTATCACAATTCCCGGATTCAATCCTTGGAATCTTCCTTCAAGATTGGGTATTATTTGGTGGGCTACTTTCTTGCATGAAAGATTTTTGTGTTCCTGAATTATACCTTCTTATGTTCTTACTAGGAACTCTGAAGTTAGCTATGGTGAGCATTCGAAGACGCAAACTGTTAGGCCTTTGTGCAGGTACATAAATGTCAAATATGTTAAAGCTCATAATGCATTTCTTTACCTATTATCAATTAAAGGATGAAGGATGAGTATATAACTTTGTCTATTAAACGCATTATGAATACAATTTGTATGTAGGACGTAATTCTTTTCTGACTCCACTTCCCAAGTTTTCTGATAACGGGTACACTCAGGAGAGCCGCATCCAGAGTATGAAGCCAGTCAGTGTTCATCCCATGCCTTCAATTGATTTTGATCAGAAAAATGAGGTACTGAATTCATCCTGTCAATTCTTTATTTTAACTGAACTTGTATTCTGCGATTGAATGCTGCATTCGTTCTTTATTAATTAGTGGTCTATTCTACAAATCATCGACTGAATGCTGCATTATTTTCTTGATTTCCATGTGTTAATAATAACAGCAGAATTAGTTTTCTCAAACTGTAGTTTAAGATTTGTCACTTTCAGTGCTTTTTGTGGCTTAATATTACTTCATCTCTGTGTAAGATTCTTCCATTGTTGAAACGATTTTTGAATTACACTTCTGCATAATTTTGTTTTCCATTTTTTATCAGTGGCATAATCCCTAAACACTACGTTCATTTTGTTTGAGTTGTTCGGATTTTGGCTAGGAAACATCAATTATTTGCTAAAGTCATGGTTGATTTGTTTGAGTTGGTACTTAAATTTCTGTTACTATCATCCTTGATTAGATACAACGTTGCCTTGAAATGGATTTTGACAAAAAGTTCTTTTAATATTTTCAGAAACCATTTCTTCTAGATGGACTTGGATCCTTCTATCCATCTGCTTCTGCAGCATCAGGAGAGAATCAAGTTAAACCATTCCCAGGTTTTTTCTTTCTCTGATTATTTGATAGATGATCAGGTCAAATGTGTAGTGTTTCCTCATTATGTGCTATATATATATATATATATATTTTAATCTCATAGGAATTCTTAGAATTTGGTTAGGTAATATATTCCTATGAGGATCAAGGCAGCTGCAGGGTTCTTTTACATTTTCTTATGTAAAATAAGGGTATAGTGTATCTAATAAGTACCTTTAGAGCTGTGATGGCAAAGCAATAGCACAGCTAATTTGCAATATCCTTCTCTGATTTCAGCAAAATATGTCTAGAAACTGAAAAGTAGGATCACTTCATCTGTGTAGAGGATGTGCCACGACCCTGCATCTTTTTTATTCCTCCCGCATTTTTTTGTATAAGTTTTTCATATTTATGATGAAATTAATGAAGATTGACCTACTCCTTATTAAAGAAATCCTGTCTAAGTGATTAATTCATGGAAAGATACTGAACTTTTATATTTGAAAAAGGTTTCAATAGGTATCTCTGAAGCAGATTTACGTTTCAAAAAAGCGTTTGCATCATGGATTACTATATTACAAGAGCAATGCATACTTGTAAAGAAGTGAGTTGTTTAGGAGAATAACATCAAGTTTTCAAGAGGTTGTTAATAAATTAACAGTATGTTGGGGGGGATGGGGAGTGAGGTGTCTTGTATAGAAATGAGCTGCTTTGATGAATAAGAACAATTCTTCTTCATTTCTTGTTCAACGAGCTACGAATCTTTCTTTCGAGTAAGCTTTCCAGAAAGCCAATAGTAGCACTTGCACTGTGTTGTCCTGAATACTACCGGACTAAGTTTGAACGTTTCTTAGCAACAGAAGATCCCTCTATGTGAAACATTATTCACTTTATGGAACATTGGTAGTATTATTCAGATTCTGGTTTATTTTACATTAGGAGAACTCTGTTTGTTCATTATTTCAGAAGTTAAGCGCAGAAAGAGACACAGAAGGAAGAATTCTGAAAATCAAGAAACATGTGTAATGAGGGGTGTCTACTTCAAAAACATGAAATGGCAAGCTGCAATAAAGGTTGACAAGAAGCAAATCCACTTGGGCACAGTTGGATCTCAAGAAGAAGCTGCTCGGTTGTATGACAGGTAACGATTCACATTTCCAGACGATATTTACAACTCTAATTGCACATACCTTATATACATTCCTTTCATAAACTTGTAATTCCGGGTTAGATTTCAGATTGTGCAAACTTTTGGTTGGTTTGAAGGTACATACATATCATATATATATATCAACGGTGTCTTGACATATTTATCTTAGTTTTGATTACCAACATTAAATTCAGGCACATTGTCTTCAATAATATGTAGTTCTTGAATGTTTTCTTTACAGATATATGTATGCATTCATTGATCACTTTAAAACTGGTAGTTTGCTATTACTAAAAAAAGTAATAGGAGTACAACAAAACTTATTGCTGCACTTGCTTCTTTTGAAGTCTGTTTTATCTGTTTTAATGAAACAATAGATGAACAATGTTCGTTTCCTATATTTGCAGGGCAGCTTTTATGTGTGGTAGAGAACCTAACTTTGAACTCCCAGAAGATGAAAAGCAGCAGCTCAGTAAATTCAACTGGGAGGAATTCTTAGCATTTACGCGTTCTGCGATTAATAACAAAAGTAAATTTCTTTTTTACATATATTACCACCCTGAGTATGTATCTCATTTCATCACACACACATATATATATACACGTATGTATTAATCCTTTCAAACTGGACATTGCAGAACATAGAAGAGCAGGATCAGGTTCACGAAGAAAATCCGAGCCTTTGACAGTTAAAAGTGACTGGGAAAGTGAACAAGGAATCAATGGTCTCTCAGGATCAGAAGATGGAGGAGAACCAGATACCCCAGAATCCTGAATTTTTTCCAGGAGGGCTTTTTTACAATAATTCTTGCATGCATTCTCCATAATCTATATATATATATTATTCCATTTTTTTACCATGTATATCAAAACTGTCAGAATGTAAGGTTTAGTCTAAGAAATAGTCCAATTTTCATCTATACATACACACCTACAGATTATATATTCTGTCATATATTCATGTAACACGCTATTAATCCCTTTAGTTATATAAAATAATCTAATCTTTCAATGTTCAAATGACTTGGTTTTTATATGATATTTAACTCAACAGCAAGGTCTGCCCAGAATTTAATCTCTGTTTCTGTTCATATATTATCTTATCAGGGAAAAAACAGTTTCTTTACTAACACTCATAAAAACTTTTTATATATATATATATATATATATATATATATATATATTTTAATTTTTCAGACTTTTTAAATCTAACTCGAACTTATAAATAAATTCATTTGGAGGGATCCAGATATTCAAAACTATAACATATAATTAAAATTACGTTATAAAACTGTCCCTAATATGTGTCGACCTGCCGGAATACTTAAGTAAGACAAGTTAAACCAAACCAAGTATGCTATTATCTTTTGCACTTACTTTTGGAATAAAGAATACATTACAAGGGCCTAGTTAATATATTGTGAAACTGGATGGGCCTTACAAAAAGTCAAGGGTCAATCCGACGGTCCAAAATAATATCAAACGAGCCCATTGCTTTACCGACGAAATTGACGCCGTCACCGGCAATACCCCAATTTGGTGTATTTTGTGTTTTGCTCTCCAAATTTTAACTTCCTTTGTTAGGTGTCGTTGAAACCCTGGTGTAAAACCCGTGGATATTTCTCTATGGATTCTGCACCTGCAGGGAGTAAAAATCTGGAAGAAAATGCTGCCGCTTCTTCATCTTCTTCTCTGGATATTTGGAAGAATCGCATTATAATTCCTACTCTTGTTGCAGGTTTTAATTCAGTAATTTTTATATCTGTTAGAACGGGAATTAATTTCGATCCTTATGATGTTTCCTGAGTATTCTAGTGATCCTTGTTCGTGCTATTATTGGTGGTTAATCAGGGATCGCTGGTGGAGGAGTTGGTTTAATATCCAAGTATCGAAATACTCTTGGCCTTCGCAAAATTTCTGCTTCTTATGCTACTAATTTCGCCATCGTCACCGGCTGTTACTGCGGTAGATTTTCAATTCTCTGAATAAATTACATGATGATCATTAACTAGAATTGTAATTCGTGTTTATGAAATTTAGGTTTCACTCTTTGATCAGGGCGTCTTTGGTGTTTACGACTTTAAACATTTATTAGAAAGCTTCAAATACAGGTTTACTTTAACATCTTCCTGCGTGAAAATAGATTTGGTCTTTCTTTTGCCAATTTTTGTTGGAACCACTCCTGAAATGATCTGAAGAAGAAACTTATAGGTGCTTTTGCAACTTTTCAGTTAACAGGGACTTTTTGAATACTTTTGTGCTAGATGGTAACTATTGGATTTGATGGAAAAACTTTAATGTTATGTAATTTTTTAGATTTTTCATGCGTTATGACCTTTTACTCTGGCAGGTGCGCGGGAATTTGTAAGAGTGAGCCGAACTGGTAAGCCAGACGACTTACTAAATTCAGCTGTTGGAGGTTTTGGTACTGGTGCTATTCTTGGACGCCTTCAAGGTACTATGCTTCTGTTACTGACTTACTGTACCCTTTTTCTCCAGCTGTGTGCAAATTTCTGTTAAAAGCAATCATTTATTATCATGAACTCATGACGTTCCAAATATGCTTTAGGATATCTTTGAAAATTTAGCTGAATTTATGGTAGAGAATGATATTATTGGTTATTGCATGCACTGAAATTAGTACACTTGTTAAGTGAGTAGGATTATTGTCCGTGCTAAGATTTCATAAACAATGGGAAATTTCTCTATTCAGTGTACGAGGAAATATTACATCATTTGTGAGAAATGCAAAGGATGAACATTTCACCGAATACTTTTTTAGTGTATTTTGTGATACTCATCCCTGGTCATCTGCAATTGAATCTCAATGTGTAAATTTCGAAAAGGAAAAAAAAGTTTGAAACTGCTATGTTCCGTTCCACTTTAAAATGAGATATGTAATGAAATAGGAACATCCTCAAGTGATTGAAGCAACTAGTGTTGTATACTTGTATCTAACTATGGTACTCTGCCAATTTGGCTTGTTATCTAAACAGAGCTCAGCTGATTAATCAGCCAGACAATGTAGATATTTAAAATCTAACGTGGAACTGAAAGCTTGTGAATTGAATTCAGGTGGCCCAGTTGCTGCTGCCCGTTACTCTGTCATATTTGCAGTTGTTGGAACAACTGCTGACTATGCTATTCCAAAACTAAAGCCAGCTGTGAGGAGTTTCTGTGATAACTGGTTCAAATTGCCAGAGTGGTCACCCATCCAAGTTCTAGACGAGGAAGCCCTTGCTGCAAAACGTGCTAGAGAAGAGCAAATGTACAGAAATGTTCACAATCTAAAAAATGAAAAATCTTGATGTTTTTGAGTCTTCGAATTTTGCTCTTGTTTGAGTTGCATTTTTGTCTTGCTCTTTCATCCAATGATCTTGCTGTATCTTGAAGGAGTAATGAGTACATTATTTTTCTTCATTCTTTTTATTGTTAGAAAACCCGTACATGTGTAAGTTCTTTGCCTTAGGTCATATTTGTACCGGTAGCTGTTTGTATTTATTGTCATGAACTTCTGGGGTATTGTGACTTCAGTAGGACAGTGTTGCAGTCTTTTGGAACATTAAAGAAGGCATTTTAGTGAAATTAACAAAAAGAGCCATGAAAGCATATCTTCACAAATGGAGTTAGTACTTGAGGCAAATTGACGTTGCTCATCCAAAAAAACAGGGTAAGCTGCTAAACTTTCTTTTATGAAGATATATCATAGGAGATAATGGAATTTGATCCAATCTCTTTTTTTCCTGTCATATGAATTTAGAAGATTCTACATCATGGCTCATGAGTGAAAAAGTTGAAGTTGTGTCCTCATCTAGAAATTCATGTCACTATATTAAGTTAAAATTACAATCTGCTACAAGCAAACAATTGAGTCATACATATGTAAGCAATTGAATAAAACATTTATAACATTTTCATAACCACATGAAGGTTTTACATCTAAAGCATGAATCAATTTCTTGGTATGTTACAGAGTTATGTTTTTTCATGTTCTCATGAAAGCAGTGAGACTAGTGAGACAAACTCCAATGTCACCCGCCCTTTGGACCTAGTGTTGATAACAAAGTGCTCCGGGTATTTCCTTAACAGCATCAGCAATCCATACCAGGGTTTTCCCTTGGCTTCCGGGGTGGGATAGTCCTCAGATGTAAGATATCTCCTCACACGACTATGATGCCAGACACTGCTGTACTGTTCCAGCAACTGACCAAAAATAGTAAATATTAGCCAAAACTTGCATATTTTAGGTAAAATATCCAACATACAAATTCATCCTAAACTTCTTATCATTTTCTCCACAAGGATTTTTAATATCTAGGCAAAACTTGCTCTTGTTTCTACAAGGCCATAAAGTTCTATACTTGTTACGAGAACAATTTGCATATAGTAGTTTCGCGAACACACTTCCAAGAATGACCAGAAAGATACCCACAATAGCTTGCAAAATAAAGCACCAGGGGAGTGTGGGGCTTGTGCTCTGCCCCTGCCTAGGCTGCTCTATTCCCACTATGTGGAATGTAGTAGAAGGATGCATACAATCGCTGCTCTTAAGAAAAATTACCTCGGAATGCAGTTTCTCCATTGGCATCCACTCTCCAGGACCACAAAGATCAGAAAGAACAGTAGCAACAGATGATACAACATCCTTCTCTTCTAACTGCAGGAGCTGCTGATTGTCAGCATCCCTATCAATACGAGATCTTCCATCTAGTTTCTTATCTGCAAATAGATATGGATATAAGAAGATATCAGAAAATAAAATTTTGATAATTATATTCTAATTAATTATATAAGCTTACACAGTGGAAATTCTAGAGTTATTTGGAAGATTGAGCATACCAATGTGAAGAGCAAAAATTGCAATTCTAAGTCCGACTCTCTAGACAAGTAGGGCCATAATGAGAAAGGAAAAAAAATGATAGGCGTGGCCATATATGCAATTCCAAAAGAAAATAGTCTTAGGATATATATATATATATATATATAAAGTTTAATTTTCAAGTTAAGCCTTATATTAAAAGGTAAAACTAGCACCTTCCTGGCTGATAAATAATTGCACCATTTATGTCCAAGTGAATGATATCATTCTTCTTTTGTGTCAGTCTAACTAAATTGTCCATGGGAGTAAACAAAAATTAAGGCCAAATCCAGCATTCACTTCTTGACAACTAAAAGAACTCAACATCCTTTCTCGGTTATCTGATGTTTTATGCAGAATAATTTGAAAATTACATGTGAGTACATGAGTTAAACATTATATTTCTTAACATCTAAGCATCCATTCCACAGGAAAGCAATTACATTCTTAAAATGGAGCAAGTAAAAGATGTATGTCACTAGTACACATTGAACCCGAGGTAAAAGGTTAACTGATTTCACACAGCATCAACCACTAGGAAAAATGTTGCCAGGATTGTTGTCATGGAGAGCTCGCTTAAGAACTTCTAAAGAAAAGAAAGATTCATCACATCAAGGATAACATTATGCAAACATTTTCTACAAAGGGCCTATACAAAATGTAATGTCAATCATATGCTGAAAACCTGACCATCTTAACCACCAGGTGTTTTGATGGAATTTTAGTGAACGTTCACGTGACATGCTCATGCTAACTTAAAAAGTTTTGCAGAAATCATTAATGAAACAAAATGCAACTATTTTATGCACATTCAAAGTGCAGCTAAAACAGTCAAACATAGGGAATTTCAACAACACATTAAAGAAATGCATTAACACACAAGCCATAATGCAAATGAATCATCAATATCTTGAAAACCTAACTTTTGCAGATAAGATGAATGAATATACCTTCATCATGGGAATCTACACTTTAATGCTGATGAACTGAAATTATCGAATAAACTGTAACTTTATCACAACGTAGTAGTATCTGCCAACGATTGGTGTTATAATTTAACACCGTTGAGCACTCATACAACTCATGTAACTCTTGCAATTCAACATCTGCCACCAATTGGCAATGTAATTTAACACTGTAGAACTCTCATTTAAATCTTGCATTTCAGCATCTGCCACCAATCTGCAATATAATCTATCTATCACTATTCATCACTCCAATCACTTCTTGCTACTAATGTAATACCCCAGCTGGCAATAATCACTTCTAAGATCTAATTATTCTCATTCATGACTTTGTCATTCTACATGGACACTCTAGGGACGTTAGGCAGCACACCAAAATTCACTAATCTAATCATGTAGACAACTCATGCACGCCTTTCCAGCAATTCAACTTTTAGAAGCACAGATATAACTTTATTTTCCATGCTTCATTAGGTTAATAAACAGCATTTTACAACGTCTCAGTGAAAGATAGGATGATAAAGGAAGAATTCAGCTTTCATAACAACTCATCCATTGGATGCAATATATTCAAGGATCAAAAAAAGTATTTATATTAAAATTAATTGGTTCTAAAATTACATAAACAAGATTTACTCTTTATGATGAAAAGAAAAAAGAAGTAAGTTTCTAATTTGAAGAATAAATTTTTTTTAAAAAAAAAAAATCTCACTCACCCAATTGCCCAGAAATAGCTGCCTTACCACCAGAACTCCCAGAGCCATAGCCATAACAACCACCACCACCACCACTACCATCAACACCATCAGCTCTCCGAATTTTCTTAGACCCAGCAGAAGCACCATCATCCCCACCTTCCTCCTCATAGTCCTCTTCATAATACTCCCTAGCTCTAGCAGAACTCTTCTTTCCCATAACCCCTCCATACCCCGAACTTCCCCCAGACGGTGGAGGCAAAGCATGGTGCTGATTGTGATGCGGCAAACCCGGGGAAGCTCCAGCCCCACTGGTTGTATGACCCGGAGGATAATTTACATTGACATGATGTCTTGGCCCAATTGGCCCACCAAGAATACTTCGAACAGGTAATAAAAAATAGAACTCCTTGTCCCCGATCTGAAGAAGGTCTTGAGAATCAAGCTTGACAGGAGGGTTTCCGGGTAAGTGAAGAACTCCTTCGACCAAACAACCGTTTTTTCCGAGAACTTCTAGGGCAAAACGACGGCGTTGGAAGTCGTAGAAGATGCGAGCATGGTGACGAGAAATGTTCATGCCGCCTCCTAAAGAAGAAAGATCAACATCGACGGTGGATTTCTTGGAATTCCGGCCGAGGATTATGGAGTACGTTTGCATATAATACTCGAAATCTTCGCCCTGAAGTTTAGCGAAACCGGCTTCCACATCACTGCCGCTGCTGCTTCCCATCTGGGCTTTGCTCTATTCCTCCTCACTGCTAGGGTTCTTCCAAACTGTAAACCAGGGATTAGCAAGCTATCCCCCTCGTTTCATAGAACAAAAGCATCAGTTTTTTTCTCTTCTTCTTTTCTTTCTCTTCCTCCTTCTCTTTGGGCACATTTATTTGGATTAAAACGATTTCTTTTTTGTGGAAAAAAAAAAAAGAAGAACGAAAAACTTAAATGTAAAAAGAAAAATAGAAAATAAATGTAAGAAATTTATATAATATATACAAATATATAATTTCACTTATAATAAATTATAAAATTAAAATGCTTAAAAAATAAATGCTAATTATTATTATTATTTTTTCTTTTGATAATTGTAATTAAATAGTAATTCTATTCCTACTCGGAAATTGAATGAATATTAATTCATTATATAAATTGAGTGAAGAATAGGGAAAATTCATAATAATACTCGTAGAATTCATAATATTAATTCTTTTAGGGTCGTTGAGAGAGAGGCAGAAGAAAAACGCTCCGACTGAGAGAGAGAGAGAGGCGGCGAAGTAGGGTTTTGAAGATGATCATTCCGGTGCGTTGCTTCACCTGCGGAAAGGTAAGCTTTTTTCGGTGGTAGATATTATGATTATATGATTATATACCTAATAAATTTTGTTATTACTTCTAAAATCCTTCAGAACTTGGTTGTTTGCGTTGTTAATGAATTTTTTTTTTTCTCAGGTAATTGGGAACAAGTGGGACTCCTATCTGGACCTTCTCCAGGCTGATTATCCTGAGGGGTGAGAAATTTATTCCCTCGCTTTCTAAAAATATTTTTTGGAATACAGTTGTCGATTCCAGAAGAATTAGATAGGGTTTTTATTTCTGAATATCAGATAAAATTTAGCAGAGGTTGAATCTAATCTGTAGAAGCGTTACTTTTTCTCGTAAAATTTTTTCCTTTTCTAACACCTGTGACCTACCTCGTTCCTTGAAGTTCTCCTCATAGACATGCAGTAAATTGTAGGATTTTATTCTTGATTTTTGAATCTAGGTTTGTTAATACAGAGACAACTTATGATTTATGTCTTTTAATTGGCTTTAGCCTGCTAAACTGCTTTTACTCAAACAAACAAATATTGGGGCCTCTTTTGTTTCTCATATAGTGGAGTAATTCTCTAAAGACTGCAATTGTTGAAACTTCAATGTAATTGACTCTATTAATAGCAGAGAGGAGAGCCTCATATTGAAGTTCTATTATCATCTTTTAGATAAGTCCAGGACTCGAGAGGGCTTTTTATGCTAAATTAGCTGTTATCAGAGTTAGCATCCTCCTAATGTCATTCTCTTTGTAGGAATATTACATTAGAAGCATTTTATTAATTAGCACTGGCACAATCGTTATATGTCTGGGTTTTACTTTCTTTTCGTACTAATCTTATTAGTGAATTGGCATCTTTCCGTCCAAAGTTTTTTTTTTGTCTCTTCATTATCTTTGTTAAGCTTATGATTTCAATTGGTGTGCAACTGCCTGCTTTCCATTCTTTTCTTCTCCCTCTTCTCTATGTTAAGTTTTACTGTTATCACCATCACAAAAAATGCATTCAGTAAATTGGAGAAAATTTTTTGTTGATTACTTCTGAAGAAAGTCAAGGGAAACTAGATTGCTATTCTGTAAATATAATCTTTCAAATGCTTGAGATCTTTTCATCTTGGATATTTTTAGAGACCTATCATTATCTTTGGATAAGCAGGATAGAAGGAACTTGTTCTCACTCAATTTTGTGCTGATTTCATTTATTATATGTTTAATGTTCTTGAAGACCTGGTAGTTATTTGAAGGTGAGAAAGCTATACATATCACTTATATCCTCGTATATAATCCATATTATGCATAAGGTGACACTGGATATTCTATGAAAATTTTTTGATGCTGGAAAGAACACATGCAGATAAATTTTTAGAGCCTTAATTAACTTATCTGCATTTTAAGGAATTGGCATCCAGAAGTTAATCTAAACTTTTTGTTGTGCAGTGATGCTTTGGACGCTCTGGGTTTGGTCCGGTACTGCTGTCGCAGAATGCTGATGACTCACGTGGATCTGATTGAGAAGCTTTTGAACTACAATAGTACTCTCCCTTTCTTTATCTTTCTCTCTCTATCTCTTTGGTCCATGTATGCTTTTGTGTTGGACTGCCTGATTGCCTGAGTCTATCCATTTGTACTCATGTTTGTGAATTTCTCATGATTTTGTTGGCTTCGATTCTCAAGAACCAGGAAACGCATATGCAGGGTTCTCTTTTCTTGTGTTTTGACCTCCATTTGATGAGAATAATTCATTATCCTGTGTTATTATATATGTTGATGATTATTAACAACCATCCATTTTCCCTTCTTTCTGCTTTTTTTTTTTTTTTTTTTTTTTTGTGTGTTTGGGTGTTTGTGCCAATGTTAAAAGGTGATATGTCCACAAGTCATTTGTGAGTCTGCCTCTTTGGTTTTAAGATGGGGATGTTGCGAAGGCCTTGATTTTGTGTCATATTGTTGTCTTCTTGTAATTACCAAATGACATGGGTCAAAAGAAAGCCCCATGCATATTTTGCCCATGATCAAGATATACCATTGTCATTCATGCTTGTGAATGTATTTATGCATATGCTCCTGTTTTGTGCCCTTGTGATAGAGGGGGTATTTCTGAAGGTGCATTTCATGTTTGGCTGCTTTTGATTTGTTATGCAAAGGAAGGTGCAAGGAACAATCACTAGTTGTTTTGATTTGCATTGTACTTAATGGCTACAGCAATTTCTGATTAAAATTTTTAATATTAGTATTTCTTATTAACTAAAATTCTTTTTTTCCTTTTTCAGCTTTGGAGAAATCTGAGGGGTCTTAATGTAATCAGATAATGCACCAGAGATAATTCATATCTAGTTTATTGATGCATTTTCCTTGAGTTGTTGCCTTGCTTATGTGATGTAGAATACAGACACTAAAGTATTATTAATTAACATTCTATTATTATAAGTGTGTTTCTGACCATCTTCTGTTGTAAAAGTAAATTTATGACCTTTGTCATTTTATTCTCTGCGCACATCCCCTCCCTCTTTCTGGTCCTTCACTTCCCTTGATATTTGATACGAAAGCGAAGCAGCACATATAGATTGATTTTTCACTTCAAATAGTTATGACTTATGCAAGCATCGTGATTTCCGCCGTGCTGGCAGTGGGATGGAACTGTAGTCCCGGACCACCCATTTATTATTGTCACACACCCTAACCCCGCCATAATAACATAACTGAAAGCCGTAATACAGCAGTAGAATTTGGTGGATTGATCAATGGATCCCTTCCCTAGCCATTAATATGTATATATATATACCGTCCATCTCTCATGAACTCATCACGTCCCTTTTTTGTAGTATTAAATCTCTGGATTGGAAATTAATTGCCCTTTCTTTATTTGTGTTTAGTTTTATCAGAAAAATATTCTTTCCTTTCCCCGTCCTTCCTGAAAGAGATCATAAATTTATATTGTACCATTGTCCTTTTTTTTTTTTTTTTTTTTTTATATATATAAGAATGTATCTTTATACTTAATGGTGCTCATAATTGGGTAGTGGGCCGGGCCGGGTTGTGACAAATCTTACTATAAAGCTGCATAAATGCCATTTCTAAAACTCAGAAAAGGGTAATGAGAAAAATCCCAGCAAATGAAAAGAGACAAATTATTAATAATTCAGATTAAAATAGAGAACTTTAATAATTAATTAATTAATGACAAATCACCCATGTTCCACCCAGATTGATAATCTCCCTCGGTTTTGAATTTGTACTTTTATATATATATATATATATTAATATTTTAAGGTATCAGTCAAATTGAAGAAACACCATGGCCCTGCCCCTTCCTCCCTTCCTCTTTCTGGCAGCTGATGCAGGATTGTACAGTTAGTACAGACATATTTCCCTGATATTAAGGGTAAAGAGAAAACCCATAAAATAATAATAATAATAATAATAATAATAATAGTCCCATTTTTCTGCATTTTTATTTTCCTCCTTCCCCACGAGCTAGTCTGGCCAGCCCCAATGCCCCATATCTTCTCTCTTCACAGTTGCATTATTAGTGTCTCTCATCTTCTTCTTCTTCTTCTTCTAAGCTCCAAGAATTGCTAGTCGTCATTCTTCGGTGTGGAGCAACAGTTGAAGTAAAAAGCTTGAGGATATTACAGTAATGGCTTTCGACTTGCAATTTTGGATCTAAAGTCGTATTGTTTTACGTGTTACTTGAGCAGCTGTAAAGAAAAAATGGGGGTATTTCGAGAGTCGTTGTGCTTTTGTAATGGTGGAGGTAAGTCCGAGAGGATGAAAGCTTCGATTTTCTCTGGGAAAGGTCCTGCTATGGCTAGAATAGGTGCATCTGGAACAGGGTTTCTTATTCACCGAAATCTTCTTCTTACTACTCATGTTAATCTCCCATCTGTTGCTTCTGCTGAGGCTGCCGAGATCCGCCTCCAAAACGGCGTGGCTGCTTCTCTTTTCCCTCATAGGTCAGCTTTCCCTCCACACTCTTCTTATTGAATGAATATACCTCGTCCTAAACAAAATGCCCGGTACTTTTTTACTCAGTTTAAACATGTTAAAAAGAACAGATTCTGTGATGATTAGTTGACTGTAGAATGTGGGTAGGTAATGAGTAGAACGGATTTTGGAAGGATAATTTAGGGTTGTAATCATAATGGATCTGGTTGTTATTAGGTTAGCCATTACCTATTCCAATTTTCCTCAATCAGTGGATAGATTTACTATTATGTGGCCATAGGTATACTATGAGGTGCCAATGGGCAATTTTCTCTTTAACAAGTGTAGGTTCCTAGATTTGACATTTTTATTTTTGTTGGTAGTTAGAACCTGGATTTGACAGTTACGTGTTGTTATTTTGTTCATATTATATGTACTTGCTGAATGGTTCAGATGCTCAAATGAGTAAGTAAGTAAGTGGGTTAGATTTAATGATGTCAAATTTGTTAAAGAAATTATTTGCTTTGAATAATTTGATTGACATGACTTTCATATGTTTAATGGATATCTGACTAGGAAATATAGCTTTATATATATATATAAATAGTAAACAATTAAACTTGAATTTCATGTCTTTTCGAAGAAGTAGATCATGTGTCCTAGTGTTACAAAGCAACAAGGTTAATCTCTTTGGACCATCACTGTTCATACCTCAGTTTAAAGTTAGCATTCAATGAAATACTTAACTTTCCATTTTTGAGGAAAGAAGCCCATTATGCAGGGGAATGAGGAGGGCAAATATTCAAACCATGCTAAGTTAAGTAGCTTTCTTGTAGGATAAACTGTTATATATGGTGCATGTTGCCAAAGAACTTGAACTTCACTCCAAAAAACATATGCCGGGGGGTATTGGAATGTGGTACTAGGTAGAGATGAGAATCTGAATTCTAGTGTGATTTCCATTTGCTATCATAAGATTTTTTTCGTTTTGGATATGATTAGAATTTACCTAGTTTTTGCTATTGGTAGCTAAAAGGTTTCTGATTAAATCTGCATAATGACATTCCTCTAAGCTGATTAACATCTAGGAATCAAGGATTTAAACATTTGACCTCTTTGGATAACAGGTTCTTTATCACAAGCTCTGTTCTTGATCTGACTATAGTAGGCCTTGATGCCATTGATGGGGAAACAAGTGCCCCAGCATCCCATGCTCAGTACTTGAAAACCTGTTCAAAATCTAATCTGGACCTGGGTAGTGTAGTTTTCCTTTTAGGGTATACAGAGAATGGGGAGTTGACGGTGGGTGAAGGTAAGGTTGCAATAGCCACTGACAACCTGATCAAGCTTTCTACAGATGGAGTAACCTGGAGCCCTGGTTCTGCTGGTTTTGATGTTCATGGGAATCTAGCATTTATGGTTTGTGATCCTATGAAGCTAGCAACATCTCCAAATACAAAATCCTCTACAACTTCATCATCGTCGTCTTCATCCTGGAAGAAAGATCTTCCCATGCAATTTGGTATTCCAATACCTATCATCTGTGATTGGTTAAACCAGCATTGGGAGGGAAACCTTGATGATCTGAGCAAACCAAAGTTACCCCTTATCCGATTGATGTCTGCTGGACAGAAGAGCGACCATTCTTGTGCATCATTCACAATGCGTAGAGTTTTCAAGTCAACAGAAGATGAAACTGAAGGAACTCCAACATCATCAAACAAGGCTTCAAAACCTATTGAGCAGATTGGACCTAGTTCTTCTGCTGTTGCAAATAATTCAGAAGATGAACCTGTAACCGGTAATCCATCTGCTGCAGCTCATGTACAGGGGATCCCAACTCCAGAAATTTATGAGTCACCAAAATTAACATCGGTTCCAGTAAGGAAAGAGAGTAGTACCCAAATCCAGCTCCTTGATATCAATTTTCCACCAAGGATTACTAAAGTTACAGCTTCACCACAGCCTGCAAGAAGAACACAGTCAAACTCAGATGAAAATCGTGTGAATGAACCGAAAGCAGAGCACCAAATGATTGAAAATCGAGCTAGTGACAGAGGACATTCCGGGCCCATAGCAAGCATAGACAAATCCTCAACAGGATCAGTGAATGGTGCTGCAAGTGAGGTCCAATCTAGTTCATTCCAGATTGACATCACTGATGTGCACCACGAATACAGTAGCGAGGGAGAAACAACAATGTACTCTGCAGAAACAGCTGAAAGTCGTAATTATCCAAGCCCCAGGGAAGGAAGATTCCACCATGTTGGAAGGAGTCAAAGTTGTGTGAACTACAATAGATGGGGACCTGTCCAAAAACATCCAGTGGCTCGCCGGACAATGATTGAGAAACAGAGAAGCTTCATGCAGGCAAGGAAGGTATACTCACAAGGGGCAGCATCCCATCGGAGTAACGACTACTTCAGTCCAACTGTTTCTTCAATCATGAAGAAGAGGGACAGCATGGAGCAGCAGCAGCAACAGCAACAGCCAAACCGGTCTCGGCAGAGTGTTGCTGCTCATTCATCTCCAAGATGGAATTTCTAAGTCTGTGATATACTGATACAGAGTTGTTCCACAAAATATGGTCTCTTTTTCTGGCCTAACTTTCACATCCCTATTATTTTCCTTTTGCTTATACTGTAACTAAATTTATGACCATATGTGCAGAACATTTGCAAAATAAATAAGAAAAAAGAATTGAGTAAATGCACCAAGCAGAAAAGTGTTGTCCTCATTTCTCTCTCTTCTCCTTTATACAAGTTCAACTTGAACTATTCTTGTGTTTTATTTTGTTACAACCATGGATCCTTCTCTTTGGCAAGCATCCATCCATGCATACCATAATAGTCGTACATGAAGTACAAATATTGCCACAAAAGAGAGTGTGATCACACTAACACTAATGGGTTAAACGTGCTTGGGTGACTCAAAAAAGTTCTTGGAGAAAGTGTATTATAAATGTTATATTGTGGAAAAGTATACTATGAATGTTACACGAAATTGTGGGTTTAACCCTTGCTATAAGCATTATATACAAGTTTGGGTGAGGTCCCGGAGAGTTCTTTTTTGAAGCTCTAGGTTTGATATAGTGTAAAAGCGCCTTTTAAATATCATAGAAGGTTGTGGGTTCAATATGAACTCTATGTAAGAGTTATAGTGATATTTGTAAATACAATTGAAATCGAACTTGAAATAGTCGAATCATTATTTTCAAATATCGAATAGTCTAAAATATATATATATATATTTCTACAAAATAGATGGTCATTAAATGTGCATTTGAGCATAATATTATTTTAATTAATCTAAATTCTATTAAGGTGTGATGTAACCTACTCTTATATGCCATGCTAATGCATGATTCTCATTTACTTTATTACTTATCCCCTTTAGTGAATGATCTACTCGAGGCCACCCCTTTAATGCATGATTCTCATTTACTTTATTACTTATCCCCTTTAAGTGAATGATCTACACGGGGGCCCCCCCTTTTTCACCTTTGATTTTTTTTTTTTTTTCCCTCTCTACTTCTTCTTTAGCTTTTACGTACAAATGTAATTAATTAGCAAAAGTCAAAAGTAACTGAAATTTAGATCCCATTTTCGGACCACCAATAATGGATGAACAAAGCATGTATTTGACTAGTTGTACTTAAGTTAGTGAAAATCAAGCAATTTAATTGGCTGCAGTTTGCGGCTAAAGAATAATAATTATATAGCATTGGTACTACATAACAATTTCATATCTTGAACTTAACATGAACGGACATAATAAAGCCAAAAATTACAAAACAGTCCACAATTGATCAACATTACCAAAAACAAGGAAAGAAAAAAAACACCAAGAACTTCAAACTCATTCAAGCACCCCATCCATCCACACAATCAACAGTAAATAAAAATAGCAGAATTATTATACCACATAGTTTATATATGTATATATGTATATATATCATACTTCATGGAAACTCAAATCAATAAGAAGCCCAAGTCTTGTTTCCAGGAATCAGCAGTTGTTCAACTGGATTTGCATCAAACCAACCCAGATTGTTCATAAACCTTTCCAGTAAGTGACCAGCTGCATATGCGATTCCCGACGCCGTGGCTGCACCAGTAACATAGTACACAACTGTCTTTGAGTAAGCTGTGAAAGTGTGCTGTCTGCGTGTGAAAACCTTTGCAATCGAAAGAACAAGAATGCACAGAAGTGAAGATCCTGCAACTGCCGCCAGCTTTAAGTCTTGATCGTCCGTGCCACGGAATGTGAAGCCGAATACAACAGGAGGGACAAGACCAAATACAACGTAAGATAGCAGAACAAATACTATGTGGACAATGAAATTCTCTTTCCGACCAAGTAGTTTTAAGTATCTGCTTTCTTTTTCCCCTTCTGCTTCTTCAGAATCCTCGTACCTCAAATCTTTTACCTGCCATGAAATGTCCAAATTTCATCATCATGATTACAAGAAAAAGAAAAAACCAATGGATTATTAAAAGAAAAGCCAAGTTATGAAGAACAACTCACGTTATGAAAGAGCACAAGAATTCCACATATTAAATTTGCCAATCCTAGAGTCACAGTGTTCACTGAAAAAATGGAAAAAAAAAAGTCTCCATAATCAAGAAATTGGAACTTGAGAAAAATGGGATTTTTCAGGAGAAAGAAAAAATATGATACTGCTTTGCTGAAAAAGACTCACATGTTGTAGCATGAGAAGCTGCAGCAGATGATATAATACTCAAACTTGCAATCAATTCCATCAAACCTCCGTAGACGATGCTTTTCATGATCTCCAATGAATGAGAACTTTGTGATCTTTTCGCTATCAGTGGTGTAGTAACATCTGGAATGTTCTCCCCTTGAGTATAATGTCCAGTTGGAACTGATCTTTCTCCGGGAGGAAATTGAGCAGCACCAGCACCAGAACCTGCATTTTCAGTGGACTAATATCAGGATTTCGAGTTTTGTTTGTGTAACAATCAACAAAGGGATAATAATAATAATAATAGAATACCAGGAATTATGTCCTGTCCCTCTTGAATTTCACCTAGTTGTTTTGTAGGATGTCTTCTCCCTTGAGTTGTTTCACCTGCATACGAAACATAGTACATTAAAATTTCCAGGTATTGTAGGAAAAAACTAGTCTCAACTTAGTTTGTTATAATTGCTTACCTAATTTTCCAGGGATATTAATGATCAGACTTCCATCAGCTGCAGAACCAGGTGGAGGCGAGGGATTTTTCTGCTGACTAATTTGTGATTCGTCAGGCTTGTTCCGAGTTCCAAATATCTTTAGTGGGTTAAGAAAATTTCCTGCATTGATTTTGAGCAAGGTAGGATCAGCTGACAATAATCATGGATGAAGAAATAAACGTAGGAAAGCAGTCGAAACAATGATATTTCAACTCTAGAAAATCAGTGAGCAGTTCTTGAATTTCTCTACCTGGGAAAAACATACAGATCAACTTCCACAGCACCATTGTTTCTTTTCCGGGAAAAAAAAAAAAAAAGAGAATAAAGACTCAAGTAAAGAGAGGATTCAGTAGTTTAGGTAACTTGATATCCTGGGCTGGCATTGAAGGATGTTCTTACTAGGGATGGACTTTCTATAAAATGAGATACATATTTCTTTCTTTCATTAAGAAATACTGACCTCCGGGACTGTATTTTTCGAGGAGGGACATAATATAGGACAGGAGTTAGTTACACATCTACAAAATTTCTTCCCATGGAATACATGATGATCTAAAAAAATATGATTTTCCTATTTGTAAGCATGCTATTGGTTAGACAAAGTTAGCAGCAGTCAATAAACAAGAAGATGCTTTCACTAATGTGTTTCTCACCATCCAACTAACCTGTTTTCTGATAATCTGATTCTTGAGATTCTTTTTTTCCAAAAAGAAATGAAATGAAGGTTGAAAAGGAAAAAAAGAAAGTTACCTTTTGGCATAAAGATGCTGAAACATGATAAGCATCCAAGTAGGTCCTCTGGTTTAGTCCTTCTTTCTCTTTTTCTCTTACGAAGAATCACCTTAGTAATACGATTATTACAATTCGGACAATACATGTTATACTCGTGTGTATGCATCTTCTCCACTGCCCTCTCGAATTCCAGTTCCAGTATTTCATCATCACTTTCGTCTATGATATCAATTTTCAAGTTTTGAGTCTCGTTTTTGTTCACTTCTTCTGCTGGCTTTGTTGAGAGTGGTAAAGTAGAGTTTGATGAAAATGTTTCTTCTGTCAGAATCTCGATACTTTTGCCACTGATCACAGTGAGTAGTTTCTGAATGTCTATATCCTGCACTTTGTCATTCAGAGTCTCAACTTGAGGAAGTTTCTCCTCTTGAGAAGCATCTGTACAACCATGGATCATTTAGAAAGAAAGAAAGAAAGAAAGATAAGAGCTTTCTCATTACAAAAAACACTATTACTATATTTGAACATCCATCATATATTCTTGATTTCAGACAAGAAACTTGTCTATATATATATATATATAAATGCACTTATTAAAATTATAATCTTGTATAAAACAGTCATTAATTTGGTAAAAGAACTATCATCTCCAAAGCCATGCAAGTTTGTTTACACAGATATATATATATATCTACTGACCTTTACATGCAAAATTGAAGTGTTTGTCATGATGAATATGATGAACCAAAGGATTTCCATTTTGGTAGGTCCAAATGCAGTGGCGACATTTCCATATTCCTTCATTACAAGAAGAAAGGTTGTCCCAATTTTATCAAAACATTAATATCCCAGAATTACAGTTCTTTATGATTAAGATTTGTGTTTCTTTTTTTCCAACTAACTGGGATCCAACTAATTATGATGCATATTATTACTAAGTCATCAAAAGTTATCTCTAAATATATATATAGATATATATATATATTGATTATTCATGTTATAAATCTTCAGATAAATTTCAAGCTTTTTAACTCATAATAACATGCATTATATGACCTATCTTAATAATCTTCTTCAATCTTTTAGCATGCTAAAAATTTAAGTATAGCAGGCGACAATTTAATTCAATTTAACATCATAATATAACAACGATTAATTATAAATAAATAAATAAATAACACGATGAAAATCCTGAAATTCCAAAAAAAAAAACAAAAAAAATGCAAACAGAGTAGCGTTGACTAAATTATTAGAGGAGACAAAAGGCAAAAGGTGTTCTCACTCACCTGAACTTTGGTCCAAATACACACTGTTTTTGGACACGTCTTCAATAATATTATCACCACCAGCGCCTTCTTCCTCAGCAGCAGCGCCACCACCATTTGGATAATGTCGTGTCCGACGTGCCACCAGGTTCTCCTCGCCGCCAAACTCCTCATTCTGGTACTGCAACACCTCCATATTAATGAGTCAACTCAAAAACTCGGGAGTTTACTCACTTACTTACGTATGTATACACTGTATACACCACCACCGGAGCAAAGCTGATGATCGAATCCTCTCGATCAGTGGTGTGTATATATATATATATATGTGCGTGTGTGTGTATGTATGTATATATATATATTCTTCAATGCTCTTTAAGGGTTCATCAGCTGTCTGTACAAAAGCTGGTGGACTTACCTTTAAATAACTCCAAAAATATGGAAGCATTTCTCAACAATGTCAGCCTGTATTTATTATTATTATTATTTTATTAAACAAATATTAAAGAGTGGAATAGAATCTGAGTGTATGAAAGCAAGCTAATAATGATATAAGTCAGAGGAAATGTGCAGGTCGTGCCATTATTAATATTACATCTGTTTTTTATATTTATCTAAATGAGACAAAACTATAGTGGTTTGAAGTTATACTTCTCGAAAGTGAGTAAGTAAATTTGTATCGGTCTCACTTATGACCTAAAGATTATGAGTTCTAAACATATTAGAAGTTAAGATTTCTTAAAAAAGGGAAAAAAAATTATATCTCGTCTCATATCAAAAATTATAATGAATGTATAATAATATATAATAATAAACATCGATACTCATAATCAACTTGAATATTCTTTATAATAAGTGAAACTTATATCAATTAATTGACCGTATGTGTTATTAGGCGATTATAGTCGCGGCACTCAAATTTTTGAAATATATATGTATGTATTTAAAGTTTAATATAATACTTAGGTTTTTGTTTGTGTATTTATTTATAATACATTTTTTTACTTCATAATTTTTGGATTAAGAATATATATATATATATATATATATGCACATATCATTAGTGTTGATTTCAATATACCATGATTGAGTTTTTTAGTTCATTGCAGGACGTAAAAAAAAATTCTTAAATTTATTTATAATGAAAAATAAAAATATATAAATGAAATTTAAAATTGTAATCATTTAAAATTTTGTAAAAAAAAAAAAAAAAACTTCGTCATTTGTAGTAGAGAGAAACTAATTTGAAAAAATATTACAGTAAAACAAAAGCGTATTGGATTATGGCGAAAACGTGGGTGTCATTTCTCGGGAAGGTCGTGTTTATTTTATGCGAGACTTATTATTTGATAGGATTTATGAGTTGTCTCATATTTGCTTTTTCGGTCCGAATTGTAAAAGAATAATTGATGAGTTTAGTCTCGAATAAATTTACTTTTGGTAAATTTAGTCCGAAAATATTTTTTTTAACTTTTTAAAGTTCCAAACTTTTTTATTATAGAAAAATAAGGTCTTTTTTATTATAAACTGTTAACATTTTAAGTTTTTGGATGGATTCCTTCATAAGGGACCTTATTTTTCTATAATAAAAAAGTTTGAGACTTTAAATGTTAAAAAAAATATTTTAAGACTGAGATTACCAAAAGTAAATTTATTTGAATCAAATTCATCAATTATTCAATCCTAAAAATATCCACATCACTTCCTCTATTAAATTTTTTTTTTTTTTTTTTTTTTTTTTTTTGATATATTAATAGTAGGAAAAGTCTTACAAGACGAAAATTCCTATGTTGTTGGCTTTCCATACTTTGAGAATCCATTCATTGACTATTTAATTTTTGAACATATTACAATTTCTACTTATTCAAATTCGATTATTCAAATTCGATTGGATCTAAATTATATTTATAAAATTTAATTTTTGTTTAAATGAATTATCTCACTTTAATATAACTTGAAACATTGATCTTTTATAAAATTTTATTATATTATGACAAGCAAAAAAACTTAAAACTCTTTATGTTTTATTATAATGTTCACGATCTCTTCATAAATCTTTTTTAAAATAGTCGATGAAATTATTGAATTACCAAAATAAATTATTTATTATTAAACTAACGTTTATTTGTACTTGTTATAGGTTGACGTGTTATAAATTTTATACATTTTTTAAAAATTTTAAAAATTAAAAAATTATGAATAATTGATATTTAACTTGTAAGTAAAATAAAATAAAATTACCATATCGTGCTGGCATTCAAAGGACAGGCTGTTGATGTAATGTCTCTATTCTCTATCTATTCTACAAGCTTTGACCTGAAAATGAAAATAATAATTATAATAATAATTTTAATAGATTTGTTTAACTGTCATATCTTAATATAGTATTTTTTTTTTATTTTTTAAAGACTTTGAATTTTTTTTTTTTTATTCAAAAAAAAAAAAAAGAGACTTTGAATCTTGAAAGATTAATCAAATTAAATAATAATAAAGTTAATTTTGAATTTCGAGTTTTATATACTTTTCTCACTACAATATTATAAACTATCATGCATAAATTTTTTATTATTTAAGTCAAACTAAAAACTTAATATTTTTCTTAATTAATGATGAGTTTACATTGTGTAATAATAACTAATCTCTTTTGTTACCAATACATGTTGGTAGGACCTTGGCTCCTTTAACGTGAAGATCTCGAGTTTAAATTTCGACGAAGGAAAAATGGGTGTAAGGAGAACTGTCCTAAATAGATATGTGACGCAATTGACTCCGAACTAATTAGTGCCCAAAATGGTTTTTGGAGACGAATAAATTAACGGGGTAAAAAAAAGGATAATCTCTTTTGCTGCTTTTTTTAAATAAATGACTATAAATAGAATAAGACAAAATAGTTTCATAAATAATTGGTGAGTTTGATACATAGATGTAAATAATTTTTTTATATTATTAATCCCAAAATATATTTTCTAACTTTTAAATCCTAAAGTTTTTATTAGAGAAAAATAAGGTTTTATTAATAAGTTTTATCAAAAATTTAAAAACGATTTAATTTTTTTAAGTTAATTAAATAAAAGGGTAAAAACGTCATACAAGAAAAATGAAAAAAAATGGAAAAAAAATAAGAAGAAGAAGAGAATTTTACAGACGAGGGAAGACGAAGAAATACAGTAGCACCGAGGGAGAAATCATGGCTCCGATAACCGATAACCGAAATCATGGCTACTCATTTAGTGCTCTCTCCTACTCGACACGGTCATCCCATCTAAACCTTCTTCCTTCTTTTTCTATTTTTCCCGCTAATCCATATACAATGTGTCAGCCAAAATCAAATTGCCATGTTTTTCTAAGTGGTCATGTGAAGATTTGCAGGTAAGTCAAAGAAAATGGCTGCAAATGATGCACTGCTATAAAGCATGGCATTTCTTCTTCCTGAGTTCCCTCTCATCTGAAAATTTCTCTTCTTTTGTTGTTGTTGTTTTATGTTTTTTTTTTTCACCTATATTGGCACTTTTACATTTTTTTAATTAACTAAAAAATGTAAATCGTTAAGTTTTTAAGTTTTTTGACGGAATCCGTCAACAAAGACCTTATTTTTCTCTAATAAAAAATTTTAGGACTTTAAAAATTAAAAAAAATATATTTTAGGACTAAATTTACCAAAAATAAATTTATTTGAAACCAAACTCACTAATTATTCACTCTCTCATGGTTAAAAGACAAAACGGTATATTAAGGGTAAGTTTTTTAATTTGGAAACCGAGAAAATTTGAGTCCACCGTCTGATCTTTTAGAAGCCCAAAACTGAGCTAAACTTACAAAACGTAATAATCCATCACTGTAGAAGGCCAAAATTTCAATGCAGCCCAACTTAGTACGAATCCTTTAATAATATCTTGGCCCAAAATCTCTTTGGATATTTTTTGTTTTTTTTTCTTAAGCATCCGTTATTCGAATCCGTGCTTTTTTTTAAAGTGACACTAACTACCTTTGGGGGATTCAAACCATCGACCATCCATTCTGGGAAGAAACTTTAGGAATCGGTTTACCAACTCCCCCAAGTTGTTGGGTTCTCTTTGGATATTTTTAATATTTTAAATTACATATATAGAAAAGCCCATTCTAAATATTATATGATTTTAATATATAATTTTTTTTTTATACCCACTTTGAGCGTCCGGTGTCCCCACCAAATATGGTGAGACTAATCCGGACTTGACCTGCGGAGCACTCGCAGAGTTCAACTCTTACTCGAGGGTGAGGGTCCGCCCTGAAAAAAGTATTAGGAGTCCGCGCACCAACTCCCCCAAACTACCGGATTATATATAATTCATATTGAATCGGAATAGTTTAAAAAGGCATATTATTTTATAAAAAAATTAATTTATATATACACACATATCAAATCGATATTTCTGTTTTAATTATTAATTATTTTAAAAATTTATCATAAATAAATAAAATATATATATGTATAAGAATAAACTTTTATATCTGAATATTTATATACCCGTCTCAAACGATAATTAGTTTAAATGTGAATTTAGTTTAAAGTTGCATTAGAACCATTTAGAAATAAGTTTTTATAGTTTTAAATAAAAAAAAATATTATATAATTTATTTCTAATAAAATAAAATCTATTTAGTGCGGATATTAAAATAAATATAAATATAAAATATATTGACACAGTTTGTGGAATTATAAAAATAAAAATAAATAATAAGATTTTTTTTTACGAGAGAATATTTGTTAATTATGTATTTAATTGTCAAACTTTTCTTTAAATGACAAAACAGTGAAAAGTAGGGATAACTAACGGATAAGGTAGTTTTAGGTTTTCTTTAAGTCAAAGTTAAAAAGTTAAAAATTAAAATAATTTAATAATTTATTAAATATCATAAAATTATTTTAATTTTTAGTTATTTGAATTTAAGTTTCATGAAAGAAATTTATATTTTCACAATACTTCCATTTCTTACCATTTTTTTTTTTAAAAAAAAAAATCGTCTATTTTTTTAATAAGAATTTTGTATGAGTTAAGTAATAAAATTGTAAATGACAAAACTATTATTTACGGAACTTACATATGCTTAAAATGTAAAATATGATGGTAAAAAATTAATAAAATTAAATGAAAAGACCATTTTATTTAATTAAAAATAAAATAAAAAATCAATAATTCAATAAAAAAATGTATTTATCTAAATAAACATAATTATAAAAATTAATATAACCAATTGTCCCTTTATATACAATTACTTATTTATATATATATATATATATATTTGTGAAAAAGAGTAGTGAAATTGGTAATATTCCCGGAAAAGCAGGGACAATTTAGTTGTTAAAGTTTGACACGGAAAAAGCTCAACCTCGGCCGCATCGACACACTCTCTCCCTTCAAAATTTTTAATCCCAACACAACCCAACCCATACCCAACTCAACACAGGAAACTGAAAAAGCTCGACTTCACATCACAGAATTGCAGAAGCGATTCTGTAGCATGCAATCCGTGTAGATACTGACAGAGAGACAGAGGAAGTGTGTGTTGTGAATTCGACAATGTTGTTGAGGGGAGGATTTTCGGCATCAAATGCTGCTACTGCCGCCATTGGAGACCGGAATCAACGATTCTTCAATTCTGTTTATCCGCAGCGCCGGAATGATTTTGTACCTCGTCCTTCTTTGTCGTTGCCTCGTAAGGGTCGTGTTATGGCTGTTGCTATCGATGGGGTTAATACCAAGCAAGTTGCTGGGACTGGGAATGAGCCCAGCTTGGCAGACCGGCTCAGGTTGGGTAGCTTGGTGGAGGATGGTTTGTCTTATAAGGAAAAGTTTATTGTCAGGTGTTATGAGGTGGGAATTAACAAAACCGCCACTGTCGAGACCATTGCAAATCTCTTGCAGGTAATATTTGAATACTTGATATCATGATGCCTTAATTTGATACTATATAGTTCTCAGTATTTGATTTGTCAGTGTATGTTTCTTATATCTTGTTTAAGATTTCTGAAATGTTTTCCTAATTGTACAATTATTGCATAGACTTAACTCGAAATTAGTTTAATAGACTAATTTGTGCAAGGGAAGCGGTGTGTTGATTTGGGTTTATTCTGGTTCTTTGAGATGTATAGATTTCTTTCTTGTTGAGCTGGTTTCCTTGATTTTACACGTGCGTAGTTGTTGAAAAAGTAGAACAACGAATCGGCAGATTTTGAATTTTCTCAGATTGATACGTTTTTCCTCGATTAGGTTGTTAGATGTTTTTTGGTTGTTTGTTCAACAACTTGCTTTTACGCAGCCACATCATGTCAAAGAAGTTTGTCTTTTTCTATGTTGCCCCCACTTCTCAACTGTTTCATCAGATTATGTTTTCTGATAATCCCGGGTTCTGATATTCATGCAAGTATCGAAGACTAATCATCTGCAATATGAATTTAGTTGGTGTTGCTAAACTTATGATGAAGATATTTTAGTAATTTTGATCCATAAATATATGTGGATGCTTCTGAATATTCTAGGAGGTTTTGTTTTCTACATGTGCACTCTTTCTTATCGTCCTTCTTTCAAGGAATTTATTTTGATATCAATTGTACAGGAGGTTGGATGTAACCATGCTCAGAGTGTTGGATTTTCAACGGATGGATTTGCAACAACACTTACCATGCGAAAGTTGAACCTCATCTGGGTTACAGCTCGAATGCACATTGAGATCTACAAATACCCTGCTTGGTAATGAATTCGGAGTTTCGTCTTTTTTTATTATACTATATAATCCAGAAGCTTCTGAAGACTGCAAATTCCTGATTTCATGTTCTAATCTATTGGATAGGGGTGACGTTGTTGAAATAGAGACATGGTGCCAGAGTGAAGGAAGAATTGGAACTAGGCGTGATTGGATTCTCAAGGACTATGCTACTGGTGAAGTCATTGGAAGAGCTACGAGGTGAATTTCAGATTCATTATTAGTTCTCATTATTCTTGAATTGAAGTTATGACTTATGATAAACTTTGACCATTGAGTGGAATGAATATCGAAATATCCAAGCTCCTGAGTTGAGTTTGTCAATTGAGCTTTATCAGAAATACATAATACTTGAAGAGACTACTCAGTTAATTTGGTTAATTATGAGAGTCTGTTGCTTCTTCATGTTTTCTCTATAAGCTTCCGTCGGGTGTTTGATAAAGTAGTTGCTTTAGCAGTCAGGAATCATTCCAACAGAATTTTCAGATAAGTTGTATAGCTAACAATGATGATTAACACTCTTTCTGCAGCAAATGGGTAATGATGAACCAAGTAACTAGACGCCTTCAGAAAGTCACTGATGAGGTCCGTGATGAATATTTAATATTCTGTCCCAAAACACTCAGGTAAGTTTCTGATATTCCTTACTCTTTTTGCATTTCCTAAATATCAACAATCACATTTTCAAGTATTTACATGATTTGGCATAACAAAAATTCACTGAATGTTTAGAGCTGCTTGATAATAATATTTTACTCAGTTTTAGTTTTAGACTTAGTCCATGTATATAAATCTTCTCTGTTTCTTTTCCTTTAATGATGTTGTTAAGTAAAGTGAGCATGCAAGCCACATGCATCCCAAAGAAGATAGGAAGATTTGCAGTTTGTGACTGGTTCCCAGAGCAGTTAAACTGAATTTTCTACAATAACCTTGGTATACAGAATCTGACTATTCACATCATATGGTGGTATTTGGCCACAAGAAAATCTTAAGAATTGTACTTAGCCTCATCTTCAATTTTTGGGTGAGTTGGATTATGAAGCATTTTTTGAGATGGTAATTTAGCTGGTGAAACATCCCATGACCTGTGATTTTAAGAAGCCTTCACCAGTTGACCATATACTGGTCATCACCCTTTTTTGTTTGTTACTTGTATTGATCTTCATAAAATGTTTGTCAAATAACATTGACTTAATGTTGGATGTCAGATTAGCTTTTCCTGAGGAGAACAATGCCAGCCTGAAGAAAATAGCAAAACTAGAAGATCCTGGAGTATATTCTAAACTAGAACTGGTGGTAAGATTCTTGCTTCTACAGACAAACTCAAGGTTCTTATTTTAGGATTTTTAACCTCTCCTATATTGGCAGCCACGAAGACCTGATTTGGACATGAATCAGCATGTAAATAATGTTACCTACATTGGATGGGTTCTTGAGGTCAGTATGGCATATATTATGATGCTTTAATTTCTGAGTTATGCTCATTGTCGAGTAGGGAATTAAGCATGCATTAACCACTTTTCTCTTCTCATCCCTGTGGTTGGGGTACTATGATTAATTTTATTTCACACGACTTGGAGGTGTTATGATTATTGATTAGTTCCCTGTTAGCTTTTTAGCCAGAATTGATAAGTAGTCTTTTGTACTTGAGGATGCCTATTTTTGGTCGAAAAGGGATCGGGTATTTTATTTTATCGAAGAAGCTGTACATCAAAATTAAGAAACTGTGAGCAAAAGCTGTCTTCCAGGAGCTGAATGTTACAGGTTTCCTTATGTACATAGTTTCTTGCATCTTAGGATAAGGCTTTTGATGATCTTTAAGAGAAGGCTATAGGTAAGAAATCTCTAGTCTTTCATATAAATCATCTTGATATAGAGCCACCCTTTTTTTTTTGTGTATGTGATTTCTTGTTATTGTTTAGTTTGTGGTCCTTATAAGTTCTCCCACTTGAAATATTATCTAGCACGTGTTCCACTCATAATGTAAGTATGTATGTATATCACAGAGCATGCCTCAGGAAGTCATTGATAATTATGAACTGAAAATGATTACATTGGACTACCGGCGTGAGTGCCAGCACAATGATGTGGTTGATTCCCTCACTAGTCCTGAACTTGATGAGGATGGAGCCCTTAAGATGACAAATGGCTCTGCTTCAGCTGCAAAAGATTGGGACGGATGCCCCCAATTTCTTCACCTATTGAGATTATCACATGATGGCCTTGAAATAAACAGGGGCCGAACCGAGTGGAGGAAAAAACCTGCTAAAAGATGATCTTTTCATGTGATCTAGTCCCTGGACTTTCTAATTTCCAGCATTCTTGAGGAAACCTTTTTTTTTTTTTTTTTTTTTTTTTGTCTCTCTCTTTAGATTTGTTCTCTTTCCCGTTTTCTTGTCATTGCTCTCCTTTTTTTGCCATTATACCCTTCATTGTCTGGTGTTGAATATAGGCTGTCCTGTTTCAACTTTTATAGGTTGTCCACACAAGTGTTGTAGTGTCTAGCTTATATCTCAAATTGTGTACCGTGTATTTAAATATTTTCAATAATTTATTCATAGAAAGTTTTGGCCTGTTCTTATCTTGATAGAATTTCACTCGATCTTCAATAAAGAAACTATTAACATATAATAGAAATATATATACACACACATAGATACACACATTTTTGCCTGATTTTCTTGAAGGTGATTTAGAGTTCCTGTTCACAGCGGCACCTTTATGAATGAGACATTAGAAGAAACAAATAATATATAAAAAAAAGTCATAACAGGCCTAGGTCTCAAAGAAAAAGTAAATAAATGAAGAGAAGATTCAAGAGGATTGACCCAGGAAAAGTGAAAACCATGATAAAAATGCATGGAAGAATAGAACATTCATTGGCCTGAAAAAAGATGGTCCAAAATGAAGAGCCTAAGAAAGGAGACTCATCTGCTGCCCATTGGCTTCAAACCTCTCTCAAAGCAATCCCCTGCTTGTGAGAGATCTCAGACTCAAATCTATAGTAGTAGTAGTTTACACTGATTTTTTTTGTTCATTAGGAATAAGACGAAAGAAGACAAATAAATAAGACGAAAGAATAAGAATTTAAAGCACTTAGTCCATGAGCAAAAAAAAGCATAGGTAGATTGCAACTGAATATCATCTAAAAGAAAGAAGCTCTTCAGCTAGAAATTTATGTACCATAAACTATAGTTTAGTTCGGGTGGCTACATGAGTATAAAAAGTACAAAAAACCTCCAAGTAAGATGGCATCCCAAAATCACCCTTACAAATCCTATAATATACCATCCAATTGAGAATCTTCAAAGTTGCTTCTTGTACAAAGAACTTCCCATTTCCGCCCCTTAAAAAATGCAGACCACGGAAAACCTATTGAAACACATCGATAATGATAATTAAAATAATTACCCTAGACTGGAACATTAAATCACAAACATAATATCCAAATATCATAAACCACAATTTTAAAGGGTGGTTTTAAAAATGGAGACAGATAAAGGGTGATTTTCGAACCAAATCAAGGTACTTCACAGTGTAGCATCTAAAATTTTTGTTCACTAAAATATGCAACAGTTGTACATATAAAACATTTAAATGCAAACATCTCACACGAACACCTCTCTGGCTCCTGGCTAATACCTAAATAGGAAAAAACATATTTTAGTAGCATTATCCATGAAGAAAGTAACTTGACTAAAATTTAACTAGGAGAATTTGAAAATTCACAGTTTTGTATAACAAATTTTGTCCACTCCAGATAAGAATTCAACATTCATAGATTTCTCAAATGTATTTGAAAGTTCAAAGCATTTACTTACTGTTTCGAGCTCTTAGCAACATTTACTTCTTGTTATTCAACCCAGCAAAATAACCTTAATGATATTGCAGTATTTACTCTCATAGATTCTTTTAGAAAAACCTCAATTATTAGTTGAAATTTTCATTTAAAATGCAGAAAATTAGTGTAGGGATGGAAATTAAATAAGGGTACAATTACAAAGAAAAAAAGGAGGAGGAGAAAATGACAAAAATGTTGTTAAGGTGCTTGCATAGGCCACCAGGCGCAGCCTCAAACTACATCAGCACCCCTTAGTATGTCAGAAGCAAACTGCCTCTTTGGCCAGGAGATAGCTTTTTTAGCTTTTTACACCTGTTATTTCTAGGGCCAAAGCTACTAAGTAGTGGACATGCCTGATCAAAGAGGCTGGTTGTCTATTGTTACTTCTGAATTATATATAGCAATTTTCACACTAAAGAGTCAAAAAGCTTACATAATCTAAATCTACTGAATAAATTTAGGATGTTATAAAGTAAATCAATTACTTAGAAAGAGCCATGATTTTAACAGTAAGTGTACATAAGTATCCACATTAATTAGAAATTAACAAAAACAAATCCTTCAAATAGACTTAAGAGTTAAACTAGATTATGAATTCAATAAAGAATAGGTAGAGATATAAAAGCAATTCTTCAGGGTCATCCTAAGCTTTTATTTTAATATATTTGAGTTTAAGCCTTTTAACTTTCTATTTTCATGTAATATAAATCATATAAATATATATACATGAAATGAGGCATCCTGAACACATTTTGCAGCTTTATGATAATGATGATATCAAGTACACAATGTTACAAACTAGAAACAATATGGTTAGCTGAATATCAAAAGTTCTCCACTTCAATAATAAAAAATATTCCATTCACAGAAAAAAAAGAAAAAAAAAAAAGAAAAAAAAGGAAGAAAAGGAGAGAATAACCTCAAGAGCAACTACTTGCAGCCGGAAGATAAATCCTGATGATGTCTTTTGCTGTCACTCTCCTCCTACATGTAGGGCATTTACTCTGAGCAGCAATGGCAACCTTGATGCATGCCTTGCAGAAAATGTGACCACACTTGGTCGACACTTCTTCAACTAAAGGACCCATACAAACTGGGCAAGTGAAGGTAAGCTCCTTTGGGGGTGGAGGTGGAGGTAGAGGTACATCACATTTTGCACCATCCCTCTATAATACAGAACACCAAATCAGAGTCCTGAAAGAAAGTCTTAAAATGTTCGTCTCATGTAAAAAAGCAAAGTGAGTGACTAAAATGTGAAGATCCTGACATGTTCATTGAACCGAATTGGACCAGTTGGGCCATGAACTGGTTTGGTTGAACCCTTTAAACCTTTTCTTGCCCAGAAAAATGTTGTAGTTTGAACCATTTGGTTGAACCATTAAACAGGTAAACCAGCTGGATCAACATTAAAATGTCAAGTTTCTAAAATTTGTGAATTAAGTCAAATTGGTCTAAATTTTAACAAAATTTTCTAAATAAATTCTGTATTGAATAATAATTCAATACATACCTTTTTTATTTAATTATACTTTTTCAAAATAGTGTACACCAATGTTAAATATTGAAACTCAATTAACCATTCAGTTGTAATTCATATATTTTCAACAAATACAAATTAATAGTTTCTTTGATTATTTTTCACAAATAAGAATTTTAAATTTGATATTAATAAATATTAATCTTATTAAGAAGATATCATAATTGAATTATATTCCAATATTAACAAAGTTCATTGTTTATAAGAATATATTTAATTAATTTTATTTTTAATATTACCAATTTGATTACATTTCAACAATTGAACCAGTAAAACTTTTTTTTGTTTAATGTCTGACCTGATTGTAGATAAGAGTTGGATTTAAGCAACGCAGAAGTGCATAAGAAAGCAAAATTCGTCACAAAAAATAGTCCCAAAGAACATCAACATTACCATGGAGTTGTTACTAGCTTCCAGGTTAATGAAGAGTTCACAATTTGTAAGTGTTTGGTTCATAGATCCTCTTCTCCGCTTGCTACGAGTAACTGGTGGAATCCTGGATGGTTCTTCTGCAATTGTTTGAAACAGAGGCCATCAAAAGAAAAGGGAAAACATTAAAAGACCATGTTTCAAGCGAAACCTTAGATAATAACCCTCCCCAACATACATTAGCCAGTAACAATATTTTCAGGGATTTAAAACAGCAGAAATCTGATAACTCCCAAAGAAAGGAAGGGGGAAAAAATGCCCAAAACTAAATGACTGTCTCTCAGTTAATATATTCTATAAATCCTTCATCTTCTATCAAGCTATCATCAATCCCTCAGTTTGAGAAGTATACTCAGAACCCGATATATTTGTAGCTAACAAGTGTGGCCATCAGTAATGTTCTGGCATAGAAATGTTAATATCTCAGAATAACCTTTATCTTCTTCACTTATGGAATTAGAACTAAAAAAGACAAAAGCAAAAAGATGAAAAGGAGAACATTGAAGAGAATAAATAGACTCAATAGAAACCATCACTTCAGCCTCCAGGATTACCACTTCCATTTATAGCAATGAATAGATTTCATGGTATACTACCAAGATCAATAATCAAGGGCAATATAATACTGCCACTCTTTTTCCAAAGAACCCAAGCACAAGGGAACAACACGATCAGTAGGCCCCAAGACACTGAACAAATTAATTCCTTGGTTGAAACACTTAACCCACATAAGTAAAAGTTATGTCTGGTCCATGACATAACTCAGGAAGAGTGTAAAAAATAAATAAATAAATAATCCAAACAGAAGAAATGGCAAAAAGGGAAACTGAAATTACCAGAATCTACATCAACCACTTCTGCTCGTCCACGGTTCCTTCTAGAATTGTTTTTAGCCTGAGATAAATTCAATTATCTTCAAAACAGTTAGTTATATGAGTAGGTAAAAGATCACACAACATTATAAGCAATTCCAACCACCACCCTTTTCCCCAGAGAAAAAAATGTTTGAGGGTAAAAAGAGAAATACACCAAGAAGAAGAGCATACTTCTGCAAATGCCCTCGGGGAGGAAATAATAACATCATCATCGAATGCTTCAACATCAATTGGTGCAGGAGGTGCTTCTGCAACTCCTTGAGGAGCTGAACTACCAACTTGATCTCGACCCTCACTTGGTGGTACAACATTGAGATCAACATCTAATCCTGTTTTTCTTCTCCTGAGAGACCTTAATCGCCTGACAGGTTGCGTCCTCTGCTCCTGGCTGCTCATGCTAAACTTTGACTGTTCTCTCCAGTAAAAAGACCTTCCAACTCCTAGTGAAAACACAAATCAACTTATATAGTCAAGACCATAAATAAATAATGCTTTCCAAAGATGAAGACTAAAAGTTACTTATAAGACAAATCATAAGCAAAACGAAATATGAAAGATGTTCATAAACCAGACATCACACCTTGCAGAGAGAACCAAATGGTTATCCCAACTGATTATTGTCCTTGCACAATAATTAAGTGACACAAGAGTTCATGTTAAAAATGATTTAGAAATATCATTTGACTCAGATATATTCAAAGTTCTCTCATAGGCAACAATGAAAATATAAAGATTCTGATTTGCAAATAAGCAAATTTATCAAATGTTTAATCTAATCATCAAAATGAATTTGATGTACCACCACTTAGAAAACACAACGTACACCATTCAGGAGCCATATAATGATTATCTGAGGCAGGCATAGAAAGACTTCCTGTGTTCCAAGGGCCTATGCTAACAATAGACTTCTAGATAACAGCCCTCTAAATAATTATCTTCCCAAAGAGTAAAAAGTGTAAAATAGTCCTGTTGTCCCTGAGAAGCAAATTAATAATGTGTCTTCATATGAGAACCTCCCTCGATAAAAGACTTACAGGAAAAACCACCCACTCACTGAAACTTCAAAATTCTTGAAATAAATCTCCTGAAAGTCTTGGGCGAAAAGGTACATTCAATTTCCAAGAAATCATATATCACAGAACCAGAAAAGTACTTCTTTGCCAATAATCGAAAAAACCCTTTAACAGCCAATGCAAAGTTTGAAACTTTTTTCACAGAACCGCTGAGAAGAGCGCTTAAGGTATCTAAGTTTCCCATTTTTACTACCAGAGTTTCGTTAATTATCCATCCAATGAATTAAAAAAATACACAGACATTTTTAGACCCTCAAAACTTAAGTCTAAACAATCCGAAGTTCACATAACCACCACAAGGAATTTTTAAAAAAAAAAAAAATAATAATAATAATAAATAAATAAATAAATAATTAATTAAGAAGTCTGAGAAGTATTTTCAGGTACATAAAATTTAAAAAATAAAAAAGAGAGAAAAAAACTTTCAACCCAGAAGGCATAAGATCACAGGAAAAAACGGAGGGGAGATAGAGTGAACCTGATATCAAAAAGTAGTCGAAACGGATTTATCACTTATCAAATGAACCCCTCCGAATTCTAGGGTTTTATATCTGAAATGGAATTTGAGAGATAGAGAGAAGAGGGAGAAAGAGGAGGCGGTGTAGAGACTGGAAATACAGAGAAAAACAACGTCGACTGATTCTTCCTTCTTGTCTTCTTCCTTATTTTGTGTAACCATTTACGATTGAACAGCAGATGATCGAACCAAATAGGATCCAAATCCCAAGGGCGAGTGTGTGAATGGAGTCGGTTTTCCTGAATCCGGGTCCGGTTAGAGCTGGAACGGAAGCCACGTCATCTTTTTCCGTGGTAACCTTTACATAATTCCCATTCAGTCTCTGATAGATAGAGGGACAAAAATGAAAAAAGAAAAAAAAAAGTTTTGAATTTCGTCGCAAATTTTCCTTTCATACATATTACGTGTATGTATGCGTCAATCCTTGTCGTCACTTTTAGAATTCCTTCCATTCATAAAACATTCTAGAATAATGTAAATAATTTTTTAATCTATATGTCGTCATGAGTTCGAGACACACGTTATAAAAATAAAAGCGCTTTCACGTGTTTTAAACACGTGAGTTTTACCATAAGTGGGCTATTGAGCTATTATAACACGATATTTACAATGAGAGAGTGTATTTCACCTAAATGGGCTAAAATGTCTAATATTATTGAATTATTTATAACACGATGCTCACAAAGAGAATATATTATAACCTGAAATGATGAAGTTTTATACCTAATATTATTTACTCAAATACAATTTTTAGAAACTTGATTATTGAATAAAAAATTTCAAATTTTTACTTAATAATTGTTCAAAAATCTCTTAAATTGAAAACATGACAACATTAATAAACTTAAATAATATATCATATGTGAAAGAAATATAACACTCAAAATTCAATTTTTCAAAAAAAAAAAAAAAAAACCATAAAAATATTAGTCATATTGTATGAATTGCACTTAAAAATATCATTAAATAAAAAAAAAATGGTACTTTACATGATACAATACAAAAACAAGGGAAAATAACAAATCAGATAGAGCAGCCAAAACAAAAGGCAAAATATATGAAACTGAGAGGAAAAAATCAATAAGAAATACAGAAATCTGCATCCCAAAAAAAGGCCTTGGGGCTATTTACATGTCCAACAAATTGCAATGAAACACAAACACTCCATAAAGGCCAAAATTCTTCATTTCCTTAGAAAGGGAAAGCAGCATCCCTGAAAATATAAATGCAATCAATTATTAGTTAGCATAGCATGTAGAACCACCTAACTATATATGGCAGACTGTTGTTTCAAGAATCAGCAGACTCACTCAAAATCAAGATTGTTTTCCTATCAACCTATAAATACAAAAGAGAGAGATAAAATATATGTATGTATGTATATATGTGTAATAAACATACCTTGGCACTGTCATCAGGTCTCTGCCTTGCATTGTGGTGAGGTGATTCAAACTTGGCACCAGGTGTATTTGATGAGCCATTATGCCTTTCCTTCCTCACTTCAGCGAAAATATGAGTAAAATTATCAGCTGATTGAGGATTGTTCTCGTCCCACGCACCGAATGTTGGAATAACAGCACCTTTATCAGGCTGCAAATTCACATTCATTCAAACACATCTGCACCTTATTAGCTTATTGTAATGCATAAATGCAAGAATGCAGTTGCATATTGGAATTGTGCTATTTTTGGCAACTTAAATAGGAGAGAATAAGAAAGACATACACTTCCATCTGCTCGGGTTGCTGGTTTCATTCGAGACCTTGTAGGAGTACCATGGCTACTATCATACGAGTTCTTCCCCTCTCGAGCAGGAGAACCGCCACCTGCCCCCCTGATCTTAGCCTGGTAATACGGATGGAGTGGTGACTTGTCAAAGCTGTGCTCGGATCCTGCACTTGGTCTTGAAGGTTGACCTGAATTTGATCCATGGCCATAATGCTGCTGCTGTGATGAGTGATCACCAGAAGTTCTGCGACTCGTATTGTCAGTACGTGCAGGAGATTCTGCAAATTGTTTATAGTTGCCATCTTCCCTGCTCATTCTACGTTGATCGCGTGTTGTTCTAGCTGCTCCACGTCCCATTGGTTCCTCTGCTTGAGCTTTATTAGTTCTGGAAGGATGTGGAGGAGAACGAGCTGGATATGATGGTGGCATTTTGGAGAATGCATCTGGATTTTCCTGTGGATCATTTGGATTTATCATCTTTCCACCTCTACCTTTCCTGGCCTTCTCAAAGTATACTGTATAGGGAACATTGTCATCACTTTCCCAGTTGCCAAATTTTGGCACATGTCCCCGCTGCTGTGATCAAAATGAGAGGCTGCATTGTTAATTTTCGCCTACAAACTAACAATACAGATATATATATATATATATATATATATATATATATATGAATGAAGATACAACAATATAGCAATGTCTTCTAGAATGTAAGGTCTTTGATTATTTCTCTTTCAAACTATTAGTAGAAACACCTAAGCATGACACAGTTTAGTACTATCATCAAGATTAAGCTTATAATCACTATCAGAACATTTCAGAAAAGAAAGAACATACAAGAAAGTACTAATAAAAAAACATAATATTGTCATAAAGTACTAATAAAAAGCATTATATGTCTAAACCAGCATTATGATGACTAAAATTGGGGAACTTAGTGCCAAAATTTGTGGGAAATTAGATGTCAAAATGCCATTCAAATCAAATTCCCAAGACAAGGGTAAGAAAAGTTGAAGTAAACTAATATGGAGGTAGCCAAGAAACACGTTCCAAAAATGATTTTGGAGGGATTAACAAGAACAATATTACCAACAACCTTTGGTTTAAGTGGAAAGAACTATGAAAAAATAGGTGTTGGAACAACTTCTCCTGAAAAGGTCTGACACAGCTTAATTCAAGATTAATCAAGGCCAAAGTGACTATCGAATACTACTGATAGATTAAACTGTTAAGAAGCCATAGAGGATAACTATGTCAACAATGGATTTTAATGAGAAGACCTCGCAAATGATTCATGTATTAATAAAAAAATATTTTCTTACTTAGAGAAAAAGATTCAGAATTGAAATATCTAACATGAAAAATCCTTATATAACTTACATTATAACCCAATTTAGATGTATCTCTATAGATTCATGATATCGTAAGGATAAACTTATATTAGTAATAAAACTCATATGTCCAGATTTAATTTCAAGAAAACAAACCCATTAACAAGAAAATCAAAGAAACAATTCTATTTGCATAATTAAACTCCAGTGGCCAGAAAGTTCATCATATACAAAAAAGAAAGTACCAACACAAAATTTAGAGGTCTCGTCTTTTATGTAACAGAGCCAAAACCACAAAGCAGTCGTTAACGGGTTACCTCATCCAAGATTATATTACTTTCAAAAGAAAAATAAAATTAAAGGCACAGAATAACTCACTTCCATATCTCTCCTCACCACCAAGCTTCTCAGTAAGTGAAAAAAAAGAGCCCAGAAATGGTAAGAGAAAAAAAACTCCTCGAGAAAACCAAGTCGTCGTGATGAAAAATAAAGCACAAAGTTTCTTTAAGAAACAATGGAAGGAAAATCTTGTAATCGCAGAATTCAATGGAGGAAGATAGAGAGAGAAAGAAAATGATGAAGGAAAATACGAAGAGAGGAGGAAGAAGAAGAAGGAAGGAGGAGGGAAGAGAGGTTTATCAACCATTGACCGGCGCCATCGGTAAAAGTTTGACTATTCTCATTCGAAATCAGTCTAACGTTTGCAAGTCATCTCTTTAGTCTTGCTCTTAAAAACGAAAGTCATCCGGTCCCCGGTCCTAACCTTTTCCGTGTGAATCGAGAACTAGTCACCCTTGCTACAAAGGTGTGACAGCGCCAAAATATCTAATGCATTTTTTTTATCATATTATATCTCAAAATCTCATAATTTCGACTAATTTAAATTTGATCTAAATTATGTCAGTAGAATTTACTTACATGACACTTATAGCGAGTGTCGAACCTTCGACCTTCGACCTCGGGTAAGATTCACTTGTATCATGTAAATTTTATAAAATATTGTAAATATTATAACTTATATCACTTTGGTCTAGAAAATTTACTGCTTTGGTTTAAAAAATTTGTTGAACAATTATTAAAGTAAAACTTAAAATTTTTTACTCAATTGATACGTTTTAAACTCATGAAATCTATCTAAAATTATGGGAAATGGACAATTAAACTAAAGGGCAAATGGTTCTAAAATTTTTTACTTTCTTTATACAAATTGGTTGAATTTTAGCAGTAAAAATTTTATATTAATGTTGGTGGGCCGAGAAGAAAGGAACATATGAGAGCTTTGTCTAATTCAACAAGTTGCTGACTTTGACATTCAATTATACCTTGAAATATTTTGATAAATTTATAAATATAATTTTATAATCTTTATATTTATAAAGTCAATATAATTTTATATTTAGAGTTTAATATATATATATATATATATTATCTTTATTGGTATATTCTCTTTTAACGCAAGAAGAAAAAGGAATATATAAATTAAAAGTAATTACATTGCTAATTTATAAAATTGATAAAATAAATTAGATTAAAAAATAATAATAATATATGGATATATATATATATAATATACACATATTTTATAGCTAGAGAGTTGTAGTATTATTTATTTTCATTTATTGGGTGAACCAACCGCACAGGAATAGGCCCCAAGTCCCAACTGGCATGTTTAAAATAATATTGTTTATTTTAAAATAAGTTTATGAATTTAAAATGTATTAATATAAAATTTTAATAAATCTTCTAAGGTATAAAATAAAAAAAATAAATATATATATAGATATATATATATTTTATTTTTAAAAATAAACATAATATTCAGCATCCATTTTTTCTAATGATATTAAAGCTATATGTGATCACGTCTGGATTTTTTTTTTTTGGATTTTATTTTTAAAAGAAAATAAACATTTCATACTATGCGTGCATATATTATGCCACTGCAAAAGTCAATTTTCAACATGTGTTGGTATAAGTAGAATGAGTTTGATTTTTATTCGCAGATTCTCGAGAGTTTAAACTTTATTTACATGAAGAGATAAGTATATGGAGAGTTTCTTCCAATTGATTCGATTCGATCAAATTCTATTTAATTAGAGTCTAAAGTGATTACCGGAAATGGATGAATTAAAAAATAAAGAATAAAAAATAAAAAGTCAACCATGCCCCTCGACTGGAAGAAAACATTACTATAATAACCAAAACAACGGAGGAGAAAAAAAAAAATAAAATTTTCTTAGGGAATAATTGCTGAAATTCCCTCTGGAATGTAGGGGAAGAATATGAAATATCTACGTGGTTATTAAAATTAAAAATTTAAATGTATTAATTTAAAATTTATTTATGATATTTTATTATTATTTTTATTGTTTTTTACTTGACAAACGGACAGTAAATACACGCTACGAGAACAATTAATACACGTTCATATTGACAAATATTTTTTAAACTTTTTTTATTTAGAAAAAAGAAAAAAAAAATATATATATATATATATATATTTAATTGCTGCCGGCAGGTTTGACAGTGGGTACATAGATACAACATGATGCCACGCAACATTGTATAGTTTTTCCGGTCAAGATTGCTTGCATTATTTTACAATCACAATTTTAGGATTTCTTGCTTTTTGTGTAATTATTTATTTAAAAATATTAATAAATTTAATTCGTAAATTATTTATAATTGATTAATTTAGTCTTATATATATTTTATTTTTCTATGTAAAAAAAAAAATTTTTTTTTTTTTTTTATATTTTTTTTTTTAAATATTAGATAACCATAAAACTAGAAAAGAAGTCACGAATCAAACTCGCCAAAACTACACATGCCAATTCCCATAGTAATATATATATATATATTAAATGTAAGAATAACCTACATATATATGCGTGTTTTTTTTTTTGAGTTATATGCATAGAGTCTAAATTTTTAAAAATAAAATAAAATTCACAATGTTATCTACCAGAGTCAAACTCAGAAATTTGTATAGTATTTACAACCTTTTTACATTCTGGTTTCATTATAAATCTTACATAGCAAAAATAATATATTTATTTTTCTTTTTGTTAGATCATCTAGTATTTAGAGTCATCACGACTGACTAATTTAAATTTAATCCAAACCAGATGTATCTTTATATTGTAATTTTTAATCCCCAAGAACAAAAAGGTCTTCAACAACATATAAACTCATGTATATAGACACACTAATATATATAATAAAAGAGACAACATAAACACATGGTAGGGTGGGGCTCGATACTTTTGTTCTCATAGGTAATAAAGCCCAATTATTGTGACCCACTTAAAGCCCACTACCTGCAGCTGTAGATTTATTAGATCTACTGGGCCCAAATAAAGTACTCACCTTCTTCCCTGAGGCCCTCGCGGGCTTTTCTGAGCATTTCCCCTTTCTTATTCGTAAAATATTAGACATATTGAAACCCAAAAGGTGGGACCGGACGCACTAAATGTGTAAAAAAAAAAAAATACAAGAAATATAAGATATAAGAGATAAAGCACAGCGCCCATTTTTTTTTTTTTTTTTTTCCCATAAGGATCCAGTATTCAGAACCCACACGATTGATTAATTCGGATTCAAAGCGCCCGGAGATTACGACTTTAAACTTTTCTCAATCGTGGTTGTGGGGATCGAACCGTGGTTCCTTTACCAAGCTCAGCTCTTATGTATCACTGAGTCAACCAACAATTGGTGCCCATCTTTTCTTTTTCTTTTTTTTTATATAAAAAAAATTAATTTTAACTTAAAAGGTCATCCTAATTAAGCGGTAAAACATAAGTGTTGATTTAACTACATAGATACCATACAAAATATTATATAACTAAAACCAGATTTTGAGTTCGATATTCACTATAAACATGATTTAAAAAAAAATATAAAAAATTATGTTAATGTAGCTGGTAGAATTAGTTTGAATATAAATTAAGAAAATATAATTTAAAATTTAACAATATAATGATGTATTTGAAATCTTATTTTTTAATTAAATAAAAAATTAATCAAAATTTTCAAAAAGCTTGTGAAGTATTTATAAGTTGCATCATAAGTTTAAAAACATCATATGAAATACTCTAATTATTAATATTTCAAATCTAAGAAATGAAAAGAAAACTGTCAAAAAAAAAAAAAAATGTAGAAGAATGCTTTGTTGAAAGTGCACCCTAAGGTTTGTAGATAAGGATTTATGAAGCTTCTAACATAGTTTGTAGAAGCATTAAATTTCATTTCTAATTTTCAAGAACAACAAAGGAAACCCGGTAGCTTGGGGGAGTTGGTACACAAACTCCTAATGCTTCCTTCGGGGTGGATGATCGAGGTTTCGAATCCCCTGGAGTGGTTAACGCCATGTTAAAAAGCCTGGGCCCAACCCTCACCCTCCAGTAAGAGTTGAACTTTGAGCTCGAGAGTCCTCAGACTCAGTTCGGATTAGTGCTCCCCAAATAAGATGGAAAAAAGACAACAAAGGAAACTGAAAAGGCAGAAAATTGAGAGAAATATGTGATAATTTTGTTAGTTTGATTTGTCTTATTTAGTATTTTACCTAACCTAGTAAGTGAAGAAAGACATATACTAAGAACGAATTTATGTCAATAATTTCAGTTATATGTTGTAATTTTTATAATTTTTTTCTACATATTGCTCTTGGATTTAACATATCAAAGGTATAATATATATAATTTGTTAAATCCACTTGTGTGGTTAATCATCTTTTTTGAGTGTAAACTTTAGTATCATTACAAGAGTCATCTAATTCTAATCTTTGTTTTTGCTTCAATTCAAATTCTATCTATTTATTCACTCTGTACTGTTAAAACCCTTTTTCCTACATATAATATATATATATATATATTGCATCCTTTGTTTTTTCTTGTAAAGCAGAATCCCTCCCACTAATCCCAAAAGCTGGAGCTGTGTTTTGTAAGTGGGGGGATAAAAGAGGGTTAATGAAGGGGTTTGTTTAAACTTTTTGTGTAATTTTTTCCTTTTTATTTTTTTACCTTCCCCTAGAAAAGAAAGGTGCTTTCTTTTTTAACAAACATTATTTACTATACTCGCCAAATTCCACAGATCTGTAAGCGGGCTTAAACCCTCATATTTCTGCTAAAAGGTTCAGCTTTATTGAAGAGTTTTTGTTTTTCTACTTTCTACTGCAAACAGAGAAGTCCCAATTGGGTTAACTTTCGGTGTGGTATTGTATATAAATGATTCTCTGTTCATGGTTCTTCCAAGATTGGATTTTTAGCAGCGATTTTTTTTACTCCGATGTGAGATTCTGTTCTAATTGTTGTTAACAAAGGAAATGCTTTCTACTAGGAAGCTTGTAGAAGATATGCTTAATTTCTTTAACTAGATCAAAACGGGTGTAGGAGAATCCATAGTTGATCGGAGAGTTCTAAGTTCTTTGTGCTTTGAAGAAAATGATTCAGTTACTGTATTTAGTTCTATTTGCTGAAGGGCTTGTGGCATTTCTGTTGGTGGTAAAAATTGGGCCTTTTAGGGAGCTTGTAATGAAGTGTTTAGATCAGGTGAAGATGAGAAAAGGCACAGTTTTGACTATTGCTGGTACTTTTGCTGCCATCCTTTTTTCAAACTTCATTAGCATTGTTAAGATTCAGAACAAAGGTGCTAAGCTTGGTACTATGTCACCAATGGATCAGGTTTTATGGAGAACCAATTTGCTTGAGGCCTCCCTTATGGGTATGATTTTCACCCTATTTGGTATATTTTTACATGTTTTAAAAATTACTTTCTAGGGCTTTTTTTTTTTTTTTTTTTCCTTTGTTTTGTTTTCCAATGGTTCTGATTCTATAAAATGCTTGTTTATCTGAAATAATCACTCTGTTTCCTTTTTCCTGTTCTTTGACTCTCTTTTTACTGTAACTATTTCTGAAACTGCTGAATTAAGTAATTTTAATCCTTTTTATGTAAAGTTATTAGCTTTAGAATTAACTATGCCAATATCTATGGACATGACTATTTTGTTTACCAGTTTCCGTTGATGCTTTAGGCCTTAAATTGCTTAACATAGAGAAGCTGTTAGTTTTGCTGGAATTCTGTAGGTGTTAGGATAATATCAGATCAAACTTGTTGTTCTGAGGAATCTTCTGTGCATTTATCACCTGTGCAATTTTTGTAGCAGAAATAACAATATCATGCATATGTGAGAGCCAATTATGCGTGTTTCTATCTTTTTTCTTCTTGTATTATATATGGTAGGTAGCGAGAAGGGTTAGTTTGTCCATCGAAGTCGTGGAATGACTGGTTTGTTTTCTTGCTCCATTCCATTGAATCTATTACTTTGAGCCGTTTGAATGATTTCCTATGGGTTAGGTTGAATTCTGCAAAATAACTGACATCTTGTGTGAGTAATTCACAAGATCTTCGGAACTGTTATACCTTATTATTGGGGTGGCATTGTTGATCAGGGACGTAGCAAACGCTTTCAGAACTTGATGTGACTTGAAATATGAGATGATACAAAGAGGAAAAATGTATGGTTTACTTAAGTATGAGCCAAGAAAAGAAGAAAATTCATCTAACGGTAAAAACACGATTTATTATTGATCATTCTACTGGTTGGCATCACTGAAATCTTGCCAAAACTCGGAAAGCAGATAAAGAAAGAAAGAAAACTATGTTTTTTAAACTTATCATGAACCCATGGCAGTTCTTCTACAACAAAGTTGTTCTTGGCTATTCGGTTAACCAAACATGACAAGCAGTCTCTAAAGCCCCATAGGAAAATATGTCATATAGTGTGCTCAAGTGCTGGACTTTTAGTTGCAGGAAATCCTTTCTGAAGTAAATATTTTGCAAATTTTTTGCTTTCTCGATGTCCTTTACTGACAGCACCGTATTTACTGTTGTTTGCATCTTAGGACCTCATCTCTCTGTTTGTTGCTTGCTTGTAGATTTCATCTGCATGCCAAATTCTGTCGTAATGTAGCATTCAAACACGATATTTGTTACAGCTGTTCATTATTTACTGTGTTTATTATCACTTTCATTGTCTTGAATTCTCTTCAGTGCAGCCTTTAGCTTTAGTTCTATTGGTAGTGACTCAGTTTTAGTGTTTCTGTTCGTTCAACTTTGGTCTTGTATGGTCGTTGATTAGCTCTGTTTTCGGATCTCATGCTGTCTGTTGACTCCAAAAAAGATTGTGTTTGCTTAATTCATCTGAGAAATATGCTCTTTAAGTTTTAGTGCTTTTTAAGTTTGTTCTCATTTCTAATATTCCAGGTTTCTGCCTGTTCCTTGGATTTCTGATTGACCGGATGCACCATTACATGCGGAAACTGATTGTGCTGAGAAGTGCAACCGGAGCTTCAAAAAAAGAAGTCGAAATCCTCGACAAAGAAAGAACCCAGTTTAAAGAGAAGGTGGAGAGAGCAGATGATGAAATAAAGCAATTCAAGAAAGAAATCTGTAACTTAACAGAGAATCTAAACAAGGTGAAAATGGAGTTGGCTGAAAAGGACAAGAAAGTTGAAACTGCAGAAGCTCATGTTACTGCTCTTCAAAAACAAGCTGCTGATCTTCTTCTGGAATACGACCGTCTTTTAGAAGACAACCAAAATCTTCAGAATCAAGCTCAGGGATACCGTAGCTGGAGAAGAGAGAGAGAGAGAGAGAGATTTGTTGATAGAATCAACCATTAATTCTGATTCAAATTTTTGGTATTTTTCCTGTGTAACTGTTGATCTTGGCTCTAAACTGTACTAAAATGTTACTGTTTCGCCTGATTCATATTGGGTTCAGAATTTAAGATGCATGGTGTTTTGGCTAGTTAGTCTATCTTGCTTCTAGTTATTATTTCGAGTCATTACTTATAGTATATTTGTATAATTATATTAATTTACGTTGAGATAAGTAGTTTTTGGAGTTGGTTCATCTTTCCTCGAGTTATTACTTATAATATATTTATGTAATTATATTATTTTAATTAATTATGAAATAGTTTTATATTTTATTTACATTTAATGTAAATAATAAATTTTATAACTGGATAATAATATTATAATAGATATAATTTATTATTATTATTATGATTATTATTTTGTTTTATAATTTTAACCCATAACTTCAAAATACCCCCAAATTCATCAAAATATTATTATAATTAAAATTTAAAAATTGAAAATTACTCTTTCCTAAAAAAACGAAACAGCTGTCGGGAGAGATTTTATTACCGTTGGAATGGATACTGAGACTTGCTTATAATTAAATTAAAGTCTTCAAACTTCACTTCTCCTTCTTCATTCTTCTTTTTCCCCCCCAAAATTTTTTTTTTTCTCTGCACGAATAGGCCATTGCTGTCAGAGCCCTCCCCGCATGAATTCCAAAATTTCTCTTAAAAAAAACCATAGATTTCAAATCTTTTATGCTATTTCTCTATCGGTCTTGACGGAAGTTTAATTGATATGGATTTCGGCGACTTCCTTCAATTCAATGACAGTTCATATATCCTGTACCATGTAAGTAAGTTCTAAGCTTTCTTTTTTTTTTTTTCTTCACTTCCACTATAGAAAACCCGTCAAGATTTTGGATATGATGATTCAAGAATCCAAGAATTAATGTTCACACAAATTTTCCGAAATAATGTTGTCATGATACATATACACACACATATATATATATATTTAGAACTTATTATCTTAATTATCTTTAAAACTAATATTGATGAATCACTTTTCTTGGTCTGCCTTTCCCTTTTCTTCTGCAGGCTGCAGCCAACAAAAAGCTCTTAGTTTTTCCATCTTCTTTTCCGGTGTTCTTTTATTCCAACAATCAAGTATTTTCTTCACCATCTCATCTCATTTCATCTATCTATATATAAAATCTTATTTGTCTCTTTTGATGAAATTGAATGTTTTTGTTCAAGATCCTTTTATGCTATGTGTGTTTGTTTTGAATGATGTTTATTTTCTGGTAATATATGAGCCTTTGATGAATTTGCGATTAAGTTTTTTGTTTATTTATTTATTTTTTCTGAATTTGTTTGAATTGCTTTTTGAATTTTTAGTGTTGAATTGTTATGGTGAATTTTTTTCATATCCCTGAAATTTTTGATTAAAAATCATAATTTTTCCTTTTCAAGAAACTGTTTTTAAAATCTTTATTTCTTGCAAAAAAATTATTTTTATTTCGGTATTTTAGAAATATTAAACTTTTCATATCTGATTTCTTTAAAAAAAAGAAAAAATTAATTTTTTCATATCTAATAATTTTTTTACTATTATTATTTTATTAAATAAAAAATATATTTTCTAGGAACTATTTTTTACATCTTTATTTCTCCTTTCAAATTTTGAATTGGGGATTGAAATATTGGCCAATTCAGTCCTATACTATTAAAAAAATTTATGATTTAGTCCTTATAAACAATTTTTATAGCATTTAATCCTCATTTTAATTTTTTTAGAAATTATTTTTTGTTAAAATTTCTTCATGTGATTTTGACGTGCCAAATTTTAGAGAGGCAAAAAAGACTTAAAAATGATGGAAAAGTCGTGGTGGAACGTGCGGTACCAATTGATTTTGGGATTATCGTTCCGTTCCATTTTGTTGGAAATGAAAAATGAAATGATGAAGTCGTAGTGGAACGTGCGGAACCGTTCTGTTCCATTTTGTTGGGAATGAAAAATGAAATAATGGAGAAGTCGTGGTGGAACGTGCGGAACCGTTCCGTTCCATCTTGCGGGAAAGGAAATATGAAAGTCTTTTTTTTTTTGCCCTCTAAAATTGGTTATGTTTACATGTTTATTTTGACAAAAAATATAAAGGTATGAATTGAAGGATTATTGCCTAAAATGAGGATTAAATAATTTAAAATTTTTATATAGAGACTAAATTATAGAATTTTTAATACAATAAGAACTAAATTGGCTATTTTTTCATTGGGGATATCAAATTTTATATATATATTTATATTATATTAGTTTCAAACTCCTTTATTCATAATATTAACTCCATTATTTTATATATATTCCATAAAATTTTTACTTATTATTTTATTAAATAAAAATCTTCATTTTTCCTCCCTTTAAAGTGATTTTTTTTTTTAAATCTTTATTCTCCCACTAAAATTTTAATTATTTTTTTATTAAATAAAATTCTTCATTTTCCCTCTTTATACTGAAATTTTATTTGTGTTTTGGTGGAATTGAATGTTTTTGTTATGTTATGTGTGTTTAATGACCATTTCTCTCTTTCATCACTCCATAAATTCTAACAATCTAAGTACTGAACTTAGAATATATATATTATCCATTTTTTTGTTTGCTAACTACATGTTTTTTTTATTGTATGCATGGAAAAATTACCACAAGCTGAAAAATATGTGGGACTGTCCTGTTTGTGCCATTTATACGAGTTTCAAAATCTGAAGAAAAGCACACCAAATACTTTGGTAGCCATAGAATCAAGGTTTGCTTTGCAAATACTGCTTTCGAGGTATACATGTGCATTTTTTTTTTTAATGGACTGTATCTATGGTTTTATGAGTTGATATACTGAACTAAGATTGTGTTGATATAATGGACTGTATCTATAGTTGCATGCAGGGATGATCCATCAATTTCCCGTACTGCTATCAGGTGTTGTGTGATTGCAACATTTTTCTAATTTCATTTTATAATAACAGGGGAGTGGGGGAAAGTGAGACACTCTTTCTTTCTTTCTTTAATTAAAATTTAACTAATCTTTTGCTAGGTGTATTGTTTCTATTGGGCTATTGCTGAAATCTCTCATACTGTCCCCAACTTTTATTGTAAATCCAGCCATGATGTTTTTCTTCAGTGAGACCTAATTTTTTCTTTCTTCAGTATATTAAATTTACTGCTTATTATTTTGATTATCTTTGAAACAAATATTGATGAATTTATTTTCTTTTTTTGTCTTTCCCATTTCTTCTGCAGCGACATTTTCAATCTAGTGGGCTGCCTTCTCCAACCTGCAACAGTAAACTCTTAGTTTTCCATCTTCTTTACTTAATTTGCCTTTCTTTCAGGTATTATCACTTAGACTTATTTAATTTTACTTGCTTTGAGTTATCAATTGGACTTAATGTTGCTTGGAGGCTTCACTTGTGTCTTAGTTTATGTAGGTATGATATTTTATTTGACTTATGTTGCTTTGAGTTATTAATTGTAGCTTAATTTGTGTTGTTGAGTTATTTTACTTTACTATCTTTGCTTGGAGTTATGATTTGTAGCTTATTTTATGTAGGTAAAATATTTTACTTGATTCGTCTTTCTTCGAGTTATTCATTGAAGCGTAGTTTATGATGCTAAGTTGGTTTACTTGATTTGCCTTTTTTCAAGTTATCACTTGAAAATTATTATTTTTATTTGTCTATGAGCTATCAATTGGAACTTATTTCATGTAGTTGAATTATTTTACTTGATTAACTTTGGTTGGAGTTATCACTTGTAACTTTATGTTGTTAAGATATTTTATATGACTCGTCTTGCTTCAAGTTATTATTTGGAGGTTAATTTATTTCACGAGTTATTTTGCTTAACTTGCCTTTTGCCTTTTTTTCAAGTTATAACTTGAAAATTATTTTATTTTGTTTACTTCTTAGTTATCAATTGAAGCTTATTTTTCATGTAGTTGAGTTATTTTATTTGATTAATTTTGCTTATAGTTATCACTTGTGTAGCTTATTTTACTTGACTCGTCTTGTTTTGAGTTATTTTAGTTGTTGGGTTGTTTTTATTATACTTTACTAACATTGCTTGAAATTATCACTTGTAACTTATATTACGTTGGTAAGATATTTTACTTGACTCGTCTTGTTTTGGAGTTATTACTTGAGCTTTTTTATGTAGGTAAAATATTTTATTTGACTCGTCTTTTTTCGAGTTACTAATTGGGGCATAATTTATGTTGTTGAATTATTTTACTCAATTTGCGTTTTTTCAAGTTATTAATTGAAGTTTAATTTCTGTTATTGAGTTATTTTACTTGACTCACCTTTTTTCGAGTTATCATTTTGAAACTTATTTTATTTTACTTGCTTGGAGTTATCAATGGAAGCTTATTTCATGTAGTTGAATTATTTTACTTGATTAATTTTGCTTGAAGTTATCACTTGTAACTTATTTTATGTTGTTAAGATATTTCACATGACTTGCCTTGTTTTGAGTTATTTTACTTGGAGTTTAATTTATGCAATTCACTTGATTCGCTTTGTTTCGAGTTATCACTTGGAACTTATTTTATTTACTTGCTCGATGCTATCAATTGGAACTTATTTCATGTATTTAAGTTATTTTACTTGACTAACTTTGCTTGGAGTTATCACTTGTAGCTTAATTTATGTAAGTAAGATATTTTACTAGACTCGTCTTGCTTCGAGTTATTAATTAGATCTTAAGTAATCTTATTAAGTTATTTTACTTGATTTATCTTTTTTCGAGTTATCAATTGGAGCTCATTTCATGTAGTTGAGTTGTCTTACTTTAACTTTGCTTGGACTTATCACTTGTAGTTTATTATATGTAGTTAAGATATTTTACTCGACTCGTCTTTTTCCGAGTTATTACTTTGAGGCTTAATTTATGTTTCTAAGTTATTCTACTTGAGTCTTCTTGTTTTGAGTTATTATCACTTGGAAGTTATCTTATTTTATTTTTTTCGAGTTATCAATTGGAATTTATTTCATGTAGTTGAATTATTTTATTTGACTAACTTTGCTTGGAATTATCACTTGAGCTTGTTTTATGGCGATAAGTAATTTTACTTGAATGATCTTGCTTTGTGTTGTGTCTTGGAACTTATTTATGTCGATCAGTTTTTTTGACTCGCTTAAATTTTGATTTATTACTTGGAATTTATTTATATAGTTTAGCTATTTTACTTGACTTTCCTTACTTTGAGTTATCATTTGGAGCTTATTTTATTTAATTAAGTTTGAGTTATCACTTTGAATGTATTTTATTTAATTAAGTTATTTACTTGACATGTCTTGTTTTGAGTTGTTACTTTGAACTTATTTTATTTATAGAGTAATTGATGAATTTAATCTCAAACAAATTTATGTTTGACAAGTTTAGTCCTAATTATTTTTTTTATTTAAAGTCTCACTCAAACTTTTTTACCCAAGACAACTAAGGTTATTTTTCACAAATTTTATCAAAATTTTTAAAAATTTAACGATTTGTACGATTTTAGTCGATTAAAAAAAAAGATAATTAAGTCACAAATATCTACAAAATTAGAGTAAAAAGGATTGCAACACACATTCACAAAATATTTTTGAAAGGGTAATAAAACGATATAAATAAAAACATATTTTATGTAAAATGACTTGATTATCTTTTTTTTTTTCTTCAATAAACCAAATCATTAAATTTTAAAAAATTTTGACGAAATTTGTGAAAAAAGACCTTAGTTTTCTCAAGTAAAAAAAATTGGGACTTTAAAAGTGAAAACAAAAAAATTAAGACTAAACTTGCTAAATATAAATTTGTTTGAGACCAAATTTCTCGGTTACTCTTAATTCAACTATTTTAATCGATTTATCACCTTTGAGATATATGACTTGGAGCTTATTTTACGTAGTTATAGGTAGTAAGAGTAATTGGTGAATTTAGCCTCAAACAAATTTATGTTTGACAAACTTAGTCCTAATTTTTTTTTTTTTACTTTTAAAGTCCCAAACTTTTTTAACCTAAGACAACTAAGTTGATTTTTTATAAATTTCATCAAAGTTTTTTTAAAATTTAACGATTTGTGTTATTTTAGTTGATTAAAGAAAGAATAATTAAGTCATTTCACATGATATATATACAAAATTAGAGTTAAATGAGTTGCAACACTCATTCAAATTTTTTTTTGAAAGAATAAAATGATATATAAAAATATATTTCATGTAAAATGACTTGATTGCCCTTTTATTTTATCCCTATCCCACACACATTTTTCCCCACTCTTTATTCCTTTCTTTTTCTTCTTCTTTTACTTTATTTTATCTCCAAATATTTTTATTTCTAACATGAACCCCCAAATACAAAGGAATTATACAACCACTATTAATTATTGCAACAACTCAATTTTCACATATATATATATATACTAGTCTACACATTCTGTCCCAGGTACGAAATGTATATATGACAAGTTTTAATATTTTTTTCTTTCAATTTTTCTTTAAAATAAAATTACAACACATGACCGTCATAATTAATTATAAATAAAAAATTATTAGATAAATATAAGTAAAACTATATGAATTTTAAATTTTGTTACGTTTTTCATCTCTGAACCAATGAACCTATATTTATGTAGTTGAACAAGAAAATAGAGGAAAAAAAAATTAAGGTATTTAAACTTTTTGTTAGATAATTTTTTTTTTAATAAAAACAAAAAAGTCAAGAATACAAAAACGAAGTGAAAAGTTGGAAAAAAAAAAAAAAAAAAAAAAAAAAAAAAAAAGTTATTGAGACAAAAAAATTTAATAAAATTGAGATAAATAAAAAGAAAGTGAAATGTTAAAAAAAAAAAATGAAGCTCCAAGTAATTGTCCAATCTAAGTCCAACTATCTGTCCAATCTTAAGTCAAAAAGTCTCAAAATCTTAACTCAACCCCAAATACTAAGACCAAATATTTTTTAGAAAGCCCATATTATCAGCAGAGACAAAAAATATTTAGTCCAAGTCCAAAAATAGGCCCAATACCAAATCCTACAAAATCATTCACTAAAGCCCAAATTTTAAGCATAAATGTTTTCTGGTAAGCCCAAAATACCGGTCCAATCTAAAGTCAAAATGTTCTGAGCAGAATACAAATATAGCCCCAACACCAAATCCTGCATACAATTAACGCCAAAGCAAAAGTTTAAGCCCAAATATTTTCGGTAAAAGCCCAAAATTACCTATCCAATCTTAAATCAAAATGCTCTCAGTCCTAATCCAAATAAAAGCCCATCAAAAAATCCTGTATAAATCTTAGTCCCCAACCGAAATTATCTGTCCAATCTTAAGTTAAAATATTCAAAGTCCAAGTCCAAATATTGGCCCAAGTCATATTCTGCAAAAATTTAATGCCCAAACCAAAATTGTAAGTCCAAAAGCTTTCTCCTAAAGCCCAATATAGCAGTCCAATCTTAAACCACAATGTTTTCAGTACAAGTGCAAATATAGGACCAAGACAAAATCCTTCATCAATCTAATGCTCAAATAAAAATTATTTTTATTATATTTTTTTTTCCTAATAACATCCAGTATTCGAACCCACACGAGTCCATTAATCCGGATTTAGAGAGGGTCCAGGGATTAAGGCTTTAAATTCCTCCTTTCAATCGCGGTTGTGGGGATTGAACCGTGGTTCCCAAATAAGAATTATAAACCCATGGTTCCCATGCGTCACTGACTTGGTTATTGGTGCCCAAATAAAAATTATAAACCCGTATAATTTTTGCACAGCCCAAATTATCTGTCCAATCTAAAGTTAAAATGTTTTCAGTGCAAATGCAAATTAGGCCCAAGACGAAATTTAACGCCGAAATCCGCCCAAAGTTTAAGCTTAAATATTTTGTGTAAAAACCCAACTTTTTTGTCTAATCTTAACTCCAAACGTTCTTAATCAAAGTCCAAATAGAAGCCCAAACTGAAAACCTCTATAAATCCAATGTCAAAATCCAAATTTTAAGCCCAAATATTCCAAGAACAGCCGAAATTACTTGTCCAATCTTAAATCAAAATGTCAAAATGTTTTCAGTCTAAGTCCAAATATAGGGTCAAGACTAAAGCCTGCCTATGCCAAATTTTAAGCCGAATACTGCCAAGATTTTTTACGGTATTTATTTATTAATTAATTACTTATATTATTATTTTTTTAATAAAAAAACATTTTTTAATTAAGGTTTAGAAAATTAAATACGCAAACCTTATAATTTAAAGGGTTGGGATAATTGTTAGGTAAACAAATTTTAATGACTTTAATAATATAATAAAATTATCAATTTTAATAGTCAGTCCTCTGTTTTTACAGATTTTCACCAATAAGAAAACATATTATTACTAATTTTATTTTGAAAATTTGGTCAAAAATAGAAAAAAAAAAAAACAATGACTAATGACAATCTTACAATTATTTTTTTCATTAATTTTACTTCTTTTAAACATTCGAGTAATTTTAGTAAATGGGGGAAATAAAAGGTAAAATGCAATATAAGAACTTCTATTGTAAAATGGTAACTGATGGTTAATGCCTAAACGGACCTGCGTATACTATATAAAGCCCAAATCATTAAACTCAAGCTTAAATTCTTTTTCGAAATTCTAAGCTCAAACATTAAGATAATCCCAATTGTAAAGCCCAAATATTCTCAGTCTGTCCAAATATAAGCCCATGAAAAAATGCAGCTTAAATCTTACTCTCAACCCTAAATTTGAAGTTCAAATATTTACTGGCATAGCCCAAGTTACCGATCTAATGTTAAGTTAAAATATTTTCATTCCATGTGCATATTAACGCCCAAGAGAAAAACCTACATAAATCTAAAGCACGAATGCAAATTTAAAGTCCAAAAATTTCAGGTAAGGCCCAAATTATCAGTCCAAAACTTAAGTCTAAATGTTCTTAATCTAAGCCCAAATAGTGTTATATTATTTTAGTTAATTATGAAATAGTTTTATATTTTATTTACATTTAATGTAAATAATAAATTTTATAACTGGATAATAAATTTGTAGTATAATAATATTATAATAGATATAATTTTTTTTTTAATTATTATGATTATTATTTTGTTTTATAACTTTAAAATTATAAATAAAAACTTATTAGATAAATATAAGTAAAACTATATGAATTTTAAATTTTGTTACGTTTTTCAACTCTAAACCAATGAACCTATATGTATGTAGTTGAACAAGAAAATAGAGGGAAAAAAAATTAAGGTATTTAAACTTTTTGTTAGATAATTTTTTTTTCATAAAAACAAAAAGTCAAGAATAGAATTAAAAGTTATTGAGACAAAAAAATTTAATAAAATTGAGATAAATAAAAAATGAAGCTCCAAGTAATTGTCCAATCTAAGTCCAACTATAGGCCCAAACTATCTGTCCAATCTTAAGTCAAAAAGTCCTTAAATCTTACTCTCAACCCCAAATTTTAAGTTCAAATATTTACTGGTAAAGCCCAAGTTATCGATCCAATCTTAAGTTAAAATATTTTCATTCCATGTCCAAATTAAGGCCCAAGATAAAACCCTACATAAATATAACGCTCGAATGCAAATTTAAAGTCCAAAAATTTCATGAAAGGCCCAAATTACCTATCCAAATATTAAGTCAAAATGTACTTAGTCCAAGCCCAAATATGCCCAATTGTTTCTGCAAGAGGCCAATTTACCAGTCCAATTAAAATCAAAATGTTTTAGGTCCAATACTAAAGCCTGTATAAATCTTACGCCGATGCCCAACTGTTTAGCCCAAATTAGCTGTGGAATCTCAGTCCAAGTCCGAATATAGGTACTAGACTAAATTCTTAGTAAATCTTATGCCCAAGCCCAAATTGTTTTGCCCATATTAATCCATAGAAGGCTGGATTAACCCTTGCCTTGATTTTTTTTATTTTTTTTTTTTTTTTAAATTGTTTTGACCATATTAATCCATAGAAGGCTGGATGAACCCTTGCCTTAGATTTATTTACATATATCTCTGGAGCATTATTTTTTATTTTTTTAAAAAAAATTATTATATTATAACTTAAATTTGAAAATGTATTAAATAAATTTAATCTTGAGTACTATATACTTACTAAATTATTTAAAAAAGATTTTTTTTTTTTTTAGATTCCTTTGATTAATATACATATATATATATATATAAATAGGAATGAATTATTCAAACCATTGAGCAGTGACCTTTATTTGAACTAGGAAATGCTGTATCCTCCCTGTGGATAAAATGGGGCATACACTAATGGAGAAATGCTGTAATTCTCTCTCTCTCTTCACTATCATGGAGATTAACTTAATTGCTTCATGACAATTCCCACAAACTCTCAAGTTCTTTGTTCCAGGTCCACTGTTCACTATGATTACACAACATTTTTAATTTCACTTCCTCTTCAATATTGTGGAACACAAATTCAGTGTTTGGAACATAACCTAACACTCTCATCTCCTGCTCCAACTTCTCCAAAACTTTTACAATCTGTTCATATTGTGGATGACATTTATCTTCCATTAAAAAAGCATGAAAATGTCCATTCACTTCAACAATACTGTATCCGGGCACTTTCTTCATCCCTTTCTTTTTCATTACCTTCCTAATTTCAGCAACTTCATTCCATTTCCCTGCTGCAGCAAAGAAGTTTGCAAGAAGACTGTAAATTCCGGAGCTATCTGGGTTCAACTCCATTATCTTCTTTGCAGCCAATTTTCCGGTAGAAAATTTCTTGTGGTTATGGCATCCGGACAACAGAGCCACCCAAACGGCAAGCCCTGGTTCAGTTGTCATACAATTTATCATGTCCTGAGCTTCCTTAACTTTTCCGGCACGAGCCAAAAGATCAACCAAGCAAGCATAATGCTTCTCAGTGGGTTGGATTTGATATTCTTTAACCATGATGTCAAACCAGTACTGCCCTTCCTTGACTAATCCAGAATGACTCATGGCAGAAAGAAGGGTAGCAAAAGTTGCATGGTCTGGTTTTAAGTTTGAGCTTTTGGTCATCTGGATGAAGAGTGCCAAAGCTTCATTTCCATGTCCATGGATTCCGTAGCTAGCAATCATGGCATTGAAACATATCAAATCTTTACTCGACATTCTATCAAACAGAACACGGGCACAAGAAATTGATCCACATTTTGCGTACATATCGATCAATGCAGTACCAAGAACTTGATCAACATCAAGAAGCCTTCTCAAAATATATCCATGAACAGATCTACCCAATCTTGAACATCCAACATGAGAACATGCTAGCAAAGCGCTTACAAGGGAAACAAGATCAGGTCGAAATCCGGCACTCTGCATCTCCATCAACAATTCAAGTGCATT
>JAHSUH010000422.1:0-24899 GCA_025388415.1 Cynanchum wilfordii
TGATGTTGGTTGGATAAACTCTAGATTGATTCATTCCTCCAAAACATGTTCATAGTTGAATTCATTATAAATTATTACACCTAAATCTTAATAAGGAATCTTGGGAGAGAACGATTTTATAAATTTTAAAATCTTTGATACTTGCTTTTAACCTAACTACATGATAGGTACTCTGCCTAGATGATTGTAGAATTGTGACAACTTAGTTTATTCATTTAATTCTATCACTATTTCTCTCATTAATTTATCTAATTTTTTATATAAAAAAGCGATCATCACTAACCATACCTAAGAAAGAGTTAAGATAAGCTAAAGATACCAAAGCAAAGTAAATCATGTTAGAAAATAAAGAAAGCATAAGACCTAAATTCTAATCTATGGACTAAACTAAACTAAAGATCTAAATGAAATCCTAAGAACAAGAATATAAATGAACCATAATCTAACCTACTCTAAGGCATGAACAATGACTAAGCTAACTAATCTAAATCAACTAAAGTTAACCTAAATCTAAAGTACCAAAACTATGATCTAACCAAAATTGTTAAGGAAAAGTTAATCCTAAGGGATCTAAACTAAACCGAAACTAACATCATCATACTAAAATCATCTAAACTATAAACTAACCAAAATCTATAATCTAATGAAAAGAAATCATTAGAAAGCATTAGAACAAATCTCTAATATCATAAAATTCTAACAAGCTAAGTAATCAAAATATCTAAACTAATGAATAAAAGCAATCAACAATCCAAGATCTATGAAGAAGATCAAAGATTATCCAAGAAATAGACAAGAAAAATAAAGGAAACTAGAGATTGATTTCATCAAACAAAACATGAAATAGTTGAAGTATTATAAGATCTACACCGTTACCATAAAAATCTCCCCAAAATTATAACAATTAGGAGGAAAAATTTATGAATCAATTAATAATAATTCCCCGGCAACGACGCCAAAAATATGATGATCGCTTTTCATATATAAAAATTAGATAAATAAATGAGTGAAATATTAATAAAATTAATAAGAATTAAGTGAATAAAATAGGTTTGTCACAAATCCACAATCATCTAGGCAGAGTACCTATCATGTAGTAAGTTTAAAAGCAATTATCAAAGATTTTAAAATTTATAAAATCATTTTCCCCCAAGATTCCTTATTAAGATTAGGTGTAAGAATTTATAATGAATTCAACTATGAACATGTTTTGGAGGAATGAATCAATCTAGAGTTTATCCAACCAACAATCTAGGAATAAATCAATTTAGGAATGAACTAAGTTTCCTAGAAAGCAATGTAAAATAAAGCAAGTAAATGGAAAGCAAGTAATATGGACGGTAGAAACTCAAGGAAAGTCATAGGTAAAATGGAGGATACAAACTACCAAGGGCAAGATAATCATGAATTAACCATAATAATTCCACCAAATTCAAGTCTAGAGATGAACTTCCCCAATACGGTTCGTTGCAAGAAATTCATAAATGAAGAACATTTTAATATTAACACAATCAAATCTCCCGGTTCCGGTCCATCAATAGGAAACCTAATCATATTAATTTGACACTAATCGTATATCTTGGTTCCGGCCTAACAATTAGTGTTAACCCGAAACCATAATTCCAAATCAAAACTTAAACTAAGAATAAAATTCAGATCCAAAGCCATCATTGAAATTTCAATTCGAATTAATAAAACTACAACAATTCATCCATGAAAATCATAAAATGCCCAAAGTAATAAGTAACATAAAACCAACCATTTCTACCTAAGAGAAATGTAGAGAGAAGAGTTCCTAAGGTTGGCAACTAGATACAAGATATGAAATACAAAAAGTAATAGAAGTAAGGAGAAGAGAGATTTTGTTAATTGTTCGTAGACTCGGGAATTCCTCCTCTTCTTCAACTCCCTCTTTGATCTTCTTCTTGTTCTTCTTCAATCTTCAAAAGTGATGTAGAATAGCTTCTCGTGTCGAGGCAATCTCACAAAAGCCAACTAGAGACTCTATAACTACAACAACTCGGGAATAATCTATAGAGAAATCGGAATTACAAATTGTATAGAAAATTCACTAAGTCTAAACCAACAATGCTCTAAACTATATTCTAAGTATAAACACAACAACCATCCATCTGAAAATAGCTAAAAATCCTATAATTTATAGAAAACCAGAAGCATGGGTAAAATAGTCATTTTACAGTTGAAAAATCAAATTCTGACTCAACACACCCGTGTCGCGCACCGTGTTGACACTGAACGATACGGGCGTGTTGCACCCGTATTGCGCACCATGTCGCGCCCCATGTTCAGGCCGTGTTGCGCCCGTGTTGAGTAGAAATATTGCACATTTGGTCCTTGAACTTCACTCTTTTGGTTAATTTACCCTAAAAATAGAAATATCACAATTAAGTACAAAATTAACCAATTCATCTCAATTTAAACCATTTTGTGCTCCTCAATTATGCACAATTCACCCTCCAAAACATGATCATATTTGATGTCATCACTAATCATTTTGAAAAATTCGAAAAAAAAAAAAAAAATTGGCAATTTTTTTCAAAATATAATGCAAATTGAGATAAAACGAGCACACACCTACCCCACAACTTGAATATTACACTGTCCTCGGTGTAAAAGGCTAATACCCCACAACTTATTTGAAAAATAAAGATGCGAGAATACTATAAAGAAAATAATGGAAATAGGTGCGGAAAACGAGAAAAGAAAACAAAGAAATAAAATAAAAATAAAAGTAAATTAATAAAAACAAGAAAATTTTTATTCAAAACGGGAAAGTACACGATGAACACAAAAGAAAATCATATAAATCCAAATAAATTCAAATAGTGCATCCCAAGGAAAAACAAATAAAGACAACAGCTAAAAAGCGAATAAATAAAGCAAATAAATCCTATCCAAAACATCCAGGAAGTAACATAATCATAAAAATAAAGCCTATACTGGAACATCCGTAACAAAGAAAGCGTGATAGACATTCATTCAACGCCAAAAACAAAATAAGACTCGATAAAAAGGTAAAAAAGAAAGGAAAGAAAGACAAATCTGATTTCCGAGCAAGCAAGCTTGGAACTTTTATTTGTTTGTTTCCTGAAAAATAGAAGAAATGAGAATTAGTAAGTAATAAAAGAGACCAAAATAAAAGACAAGAAAATAGAAATTAATACAATATGAGTAAAATAAGCAGAACAATCAAACACTAAACGTAATTTCTTCAAAATACCTACAAAAACAAGAAAAGAGAGATTATTTAAGAAATTGGAAATAAAATACAAGAATGTTAAATAAATAAGGAATGCTAATCCAATCAAAAATTGGAGAAGGAAAAGAAAAGAATGAATTAAGTGAGTTTAAATAAGAAAGAAAAGAAAATGAATGAAGGAATGATATGCAGAGAAAGAATGAAATGAACATAAAGTATATAAAATTAAGGAAACTTTTGAAAGAATGAAAATGAAGGAAGAAAAAAAAACAAAAATGAGTAGCATGCAAAAAGAAAAGAAATCAATTTAAATCAATTCTGGACAAAATTTTTTGAGAAAAAGAATTGAAAGATGAAGTATGCATGCTATCGGATGGAGTAAAAGCAGAGGAAAAGCAGGGGAAATGAAAGATAGCTTACTGGAATTTTTACAAAACCGGAGTAAAAACAGAATTGCTCATAGTGAGGCTACTAGAATTTTTAGTACAAACAGAGGATTGAGCCATTCAGCTACTGGAATTTCTAAGAAAAACAGAGAACTGAGGCAGCCTATTGAAATTTACATTCTAAAAACAAAGTAAGTGTTGGGATTTATTATATGTATATTGTGTTGTATTTAGACATAAAGCATTAATTGGGCCATGATTACAGTAGCATTCAGACCGAATGACTATGAAATTACGTCGATACTTCCACATATTATGGGTAACGTAGGAGACATCTCTATTTCCCCCCCGGGAATCTTTAGAATTCCCATTTCTTAGCTTTCAATTCGCCTCCGACCATCAAATGAAATGTGAATCACCCGTCCTCCTCTCTTTGAAAGAAGGGGCGCTTCCGGTTCTGTCGGTTGCTTGAAACAATTTTGTCTTCTCCATATTACTATTATCTCTAGAGTCAATAATTTTATATGAGGAACTACTGAACTCACTCACTTGCTGCCATTACACTTCAGTTTTCTGTTGAGGTCTATCGTGTAGAGGTACTCAATTTGGATCGGTGATCGATTTCTAGGTTTCGTCGTAAACCTAATTGGTTACTTCCAATTACGTATATCAATAGTTCAAACCGCGCTCAAAGATAGTAGTATGGGCCTTATAGGTTACTTAGCCAATGATTAGTTTGCATATAAGCAACTTTATTGAAAGAAATAACACACAGAAAATTCTAATCCCCAAATTCTGTCATGGTATCGGAGCCTCCACCTAATTCTCTAAACCAACACGGACACTTGCCATATGCGAGTTTCTGCTATAACCATGCAAGAAAGCGAAGGGAAAATCGATCCTTCCTCCTCGTTTTATCCTGACTCGGGTAATATGATTACTCATGTTTTACTTACACGCGAGAAATACATCTCATGGTCTCGAGCAATTACTCTTGCTCTAAAATCTCGAAGAAAATTTGTGTTCATCGAAGGAACGATCGATAAACCAATTGACAAGAAGAAGCTGCTCGACTGGGATACTGTGAATTCAATGCTCGTGTCATGGATATTACGTAGCATGGATTCCAAAATTGCATGCTCAGTTCCTTATCACGAAGAGGCTCAACCTCTTTGATTGTATCTGGAAAAGCGTTTTGCCGTCGCCATTGGGCCTCGTCTTCAACAGCTGCACGCTAACATAATCACAGAAAACCAGAATGTGTGTACAACTTGTCTATAGAACAGTCAAAATCCCTAGGGGAATTGTAGAGGACATACTTGTTAAAGTAGATAAATTTGTCTTCCCTGCTGATTTTGTTGTGATGGATATGAGTGGTGAAAGTAGTATACCGTTAATTCTAAGTAGACTTTTTCTAGCTACCTCTAAGGCATTGATAGATGTAAGTAGTGGTCAAATAAGATTGAGGGTGAACAACAAAGATATTACTTTCAATCTGAAATCTACCCTTAAACACCCTGCACATTTAGATGATATCTTTTTTTCTGTGGATATTATTGATCACTATGTGGAAAATAGCATGCCTGAATTGTTGTCGACGATCCTGTCTTAGTTGCTCTGTGTGAAGAAGAGGAAACTAAAGAGGATTCCGAAAATCCTATCACTGAAGGTAATGCGGAATCCCATAACTCTAACCAGTTTTCCGAGATAGGTGATTCCGAACTCAAACATGAGAAGACATCTTTCGAGGATCCGCTTAATTTGGAACTGAAGGCATTACCGAGTCACTTATGTTACGGCTTCCTAAATGAAGGTAAGAAACTTCCTATCATTCTTTCCGTCAAAACCGAGAAGAACAAAGGAAGTTGACCCTGAATGCACTCAAGAAGTATAAGAGAGCATTTGCTTATAAGATTGTTGATATCCCAAGTATTAATCCGAGTTTTTGCTCTCATAAAATTCTGTTAGAGGGCTGAGTATAAGCCTTGTGTGCAACCTCGGGGAAGATTAAATCCTAACATGTGTGATGTAGTGAAAAGGAAGTGATTAAATTGTTAGATGCTGGATTTATCTACCCTATATCCGATAGTGAGTGGTTTAGCCCCGTACAGATAGTACCGAAAAAGGGAGGAATTACAGTTGTGTTAAATGAGCATAATGAATTAATTCCTACTAGAACTATAACTGGTCATAGAGTTTGTATTGATAATAGGAAATTAAACACCGCAAGTCGAAAAAGACCACTTCCCTCTTCCTTTTATTGACCAAATGTTAGAAAGGCTTTCCGGACATATGTTTTATTGCTTTCTTGATGGGTTTTCTGGTTATTTTCAAATTTCCATTGCACCTAATGATCAGCATAAAACTAATTTTACATGTCCCTTTGGAACATTTGCATATAGAAGAATGCCTTTTGGATTATGCAATGCACCTGCTACATTTCAGAGATGCATGACTGCTATTTTTGAAGACATGTTAGGAGATTCTATGGAAATATTTATGGATGACTTTTATGTGTTTGGTGATTCTTTTATGACTTGCTTACGAAATTTGGAATGCATGCTTTAAAGATGTGTGAAATCGAATCTAGTGCCTAATTGAGAAAAATGCTATGTGCTTGGTCATAAAATTTCCAGTTTAGGTATGGAGATAAAGCTAAAATTGAAGTTATTTCTAAGCTACCTCCACCTAGTTCTATTAAAGTTGTCAGTCCTAGGTCACGCTGGTTTTTATAGAAGATTCATAAAAGATTTTTCTCTGGTTGCTAGACCTATGAATAATATCTTAGGGAAAGATGTTCCTTTTGTGTTTGATGAGAAATGCATGCAAGCTTTTAACAAATTGAAGGAACTATTAACCACTGCACCTATTATAACATCACCTGCCTTTTGAATTGATGTGTGATTATGCAGTAGGACAAAGGCATGTAAGAAGTTTCATGTGATATACTATGCTAGTAAAACTTTGACTGATGCTCAAGAGAATTACACAACTACTGAGAAAGAATTGCTAGCTGTTGTGTATGCATTTGACAAGTTTAGGTCATATCTTGTTTTGTCTAAAACAATTGTTTATACTGATCATTCTACACTCAAGTATTTATTTAATAAATCCAATGCCGATGGGTTTTACTTTTACAAGAGTTTGACATCGAGATAAGGGATAAGAAAGAAGCTGAAAACCTAGTTGCTGATCACTTGTCTAGGTTAGAGATTCCTGAGTTAGAGTCTATTGATGAGTCTGTGATATCCGACAAATTCCCCGATAAGAGTCTATATTTGCTACAAATGTTGAATTATGTTGATAGTTCTCTCCCATGGTTTGCCGATATTGCTAATTATCTTGCTGTTAAAGAAATTCCCAGTGATATGACTTATCAAGCAAAAGAATAAATTCTTCACCGATTTGAAACATTACTATTGGTAAAATCCTTTCTTGTTTCGTATTTGTGCAGATCAAATTATTGTATCCGGAGAAGAATGCACGAAAATCATGGATCACTGTCACAAGGACCTACTGGAGGTCATTTAGCTGCAAATAACACTACAAGGAAAGTGTTAGAAGCCGGATTCTATTGGCCTACTATCTTCAAGGACGTTGTATCCCACGTACAGGTTTGTGATGCATGTCAAAGAACTGGTAACAATTCTTCTAAAGATGGGATGCCCCAAAGAAGAATTCAAAGTGTAGAAATTTTTTATATTTGGGGTATAGACTTTATGAGACCATTTCCTTCTTTATATGGCAATAAATACATCTTAGTAGCTGTTGAATATTTTTCCAAATGGCCTGAAGCTCGGGCATTACCTACTAATGATGCTAAAGTGGTGTGCAAATTTCTCAGGAAATTATTTGCTAGATTCGGCTGTCCAAGATCTTTAATAAGTGACAGAAGAATGCACTTTTGCAACTCCCAACTGGAGAAGGTACTGAAAAGATATGGAGTTTCTCACAAGCTTTCCACCGCCTATCATCCACAAACAAATGAACAAGTTGAGGTAACCAACATAGGTATCAAAAGGATTTTAGAGAAAACTGTAGGTATACATAGAAAAGATTGGTCTACAAAGCTTGATGATGCATTATGGGCATTTAGGACTGTATTTAGAACATCTACAAGATTTTCTCCTTACCGTTTAGTTTATGGAAAAGCATGTCACTTACTTGTAGAAATAGAACATAAAGCATTCTGGGCGTTGAAAAAGTGCAATCTAGATGATGAGCTAATCGGGAAAGATTGGATGTTGCAAATGAATGAGCTTGATGAATGGAGATATAATGCGTACGAGAATTCTTTGAATTTCAAAATGAAAAGTAAAATTGTGCATGATAAGAAACTTTTAAATTTAAAGAATTTTTAGCCTGGTAACAAAGTGTTATTATTTAACTCCCTTTTAAGAATGTTTCCAGGAAAATTACGCAGCTTTTGGTTAGGTCCATTCACTATTCAAGAATAGCTTGTGAAATAGAGGATATAGATAGGAAAATTTTCAAGGTAAATGGTCAAAGGTTGAAATTCTACAAAGAACCATTCGAGATGGGCAATACAGAAGAATATTTCGATTGATAGAAGGCAGTCCAGCTTTCAGGGAGGGAACCCTGCGTTTGGTTTTCTTTTTCTCTCTTTTTGTTTTTATTTATTTCATTTTTGTTTCATTTGATTCTGCTTTGTGATTTATTTTTCTTGTTTTTATATCATAACTTAGTCTTAAGCATCTTTTCTTATTTACTTTGTTTTATTCATAGATGTTTTGGATTAAGTGTGGGGTACTGATGAGCTACTTTTGTATATAAAATAGTATAACTAATTGAATAAAATAGTAATGAAAATAATAAGAAATCTCAAGATTAAAATAGGTTTGTCACTTAAATAATAAACTCACCTAGGTAGAGTACCTATCGTATAGTTTTGTAAATAAAAGTACGTATCAAGATTTTAAAATTTATAAAATAGTTTTCCCCAAGACGTCTATTATGAAATAGTGTGGGAAAATATTGTATACCATAAATATCTAATCTATCCATACCTTTTTAATTGTAAATCTAATAACTCAAGTTTCTTTTGAATTTCATTAAGAAGATTTTCTAAGTGTAAGATTCTAAGTTCTACTGTTTCATACTTTGGAGTAAGAATAGGTTGTTTTTGGATTGAAGGTACAGGAATATTATGATCTTTAAGACAAAAAGTGCATGCTTCTTTGTGACATTTATCGCATTTATAACGAAGGTGTAAAACAGGATATTTAAAACAGTACATACATGGTTTATCATTACTACCTCTATTTCCTATCCAATTATGAGAACAAAAAGTTGTCATTATTGTTATGGTCTATCTATTGGTAAATCAATAAATTCTTCTATCCATTCGTCTATTTCTATTTCTAATTCATCTTTTTGAGAAGTATTATCTATTATATCATCTATCCGTTCAGGACAATATAATAAATCATCTATCCAAGAATCTAGGTTATCGACATTTACTTGAGTGTTAAGAGGTGGTTCTTCTAAATGCTGATTAAGTGCTAATTCTAAACTAAGACCTGTACTAGTACTAGGTATAATACTTCTATCCTTTCCTATGGTTTCATAAAATTTTTCTGAATTAAGGTGTGCTTTTTCCAGTTGGTTTTGGAAACCGTATAAGATTTTTTACCATACGTTCGTGTCGCCTTTGGAGATTGTATTTTATTTGTGTTAATTGCTTTAAAACATAAGTTCTATTATTACTAAAATCAAATGATTTCTTTATGAAATCAGAAATATCTTCTAATATTAGACTAAGACATTTTCCATCTAATCTATATTCTAAAGTACCTTTGCCTCTAATTATTCTATGTGACATATTAACAGGTGCTCATGTAAATCCTTGTAAAAGTCTTTTAACACTAATTCATTACTTTCTATTTGAGTTTGCATATTTACTATACTACCTTGGTGGGTATTAAAGGTCTGCATATGTTGTAAGTTATTCCTAAGTGTTGTAATTCGTGCTTTAAATTGTGCTATAGCTACTTTATGTTCAAAACAGGTTAAACAAGTTCTATATGTCCATGCTACTAATCCGTCTAAAAATTGATAAGTTTGTTCTTGTCTAAATTGTTCATTTTCTTCAATATTGGGAGTTTCTATAGATGTTTCCTGTGGTGGTACGTGAGTTTCCTGTGGTGGTTGATTTCTAATTCCAGGCATTATGATTCAGTTGTTTCATCAAGATGCATTAATTCTTCAAGGTATTCTAACTGATCAACCTTGTTTTGGTATAAATTATGTGGTCCTATAAGGTCTTGTGCTAATCCTAAGTCTTCGGTTCCATGTTCTTGATAAATAGTATCTTCTATGCTCATAATACTAAATATACTTTCTGTATCGGATAGAGTGTCATCTATATGCAATAAATCTTCATTTACACATTCTATGAGAACTGCTTCTTTATTTCTATTATTATATCTCCTATCACATTCTCTAGCTAAATGATCTGGGCTACCACAAGTAAAACAATTTAATCTATTATTATAATTTCTTTTCTTATCAAATCTCCTAACATGTCTATCTTTATTAAGATAAGGTTTTCTAGCATTACTCTTTCGTAAATAATACCTCTTTTTATTTCCTTTAAATTTATTCTTTCTAAATCTAGGTTTTTTATCAGCTTTATCATATGTTTGAGGGGTATAGATATGTTTACAAAAACTATACTCTCCTTTTAATTGTTTGCTAATTGTTATATCAGTACATTTTTCTACTAATTTTTCAATAACAAATTTTATTTTAGTACCTACATTATCTAAGACAGGAATATACTTTCCTTCAGCTACTGATTTTTGTTTTTCTTCTAGATATTGCCTAAAAATTTTTGTTCCTAAGGGATCTGGAAGTTTTAAAAATAATTTTTCTCCTATAGTTTGATTATGATAACATCCTGCTACAGTACTATGATGCATAAAATCTAAAAAGAAAGGTTTACGGAATTCCCATTTTCTAAGTTGTAACATTTCTAATTGTTTTAATGCTGTTTCTTGTTTTTTATCATAACCAATATTTGGTTGTTCGCCAAGAACTAACAGAGTTATTTTATTTGTGAAATTATAAGGATTATCTCCTAATTCTATATCTCTAGCAAATTCTATAGGGAAGTTTGCTTTATAACTTTCCCAAAGTGCCCTTGCAGTTTCTCCTAAGAATTTTTCTAAATAATTATACATTCCTACAACATCAAAAGTAAAGTCGTCTTTAGTATATTCTCTAGTGACTATTTGAGACCATGTTTCTAATAATGTTGGCCATATCTGTGGGTCATGTGCAGTTAAATTAAGTATCTTACCATTGTCTATTAATAAATTACTATCTAATGTTTCTAAAGGAAGTCTTCGTCCTTTATTTTGAAATATCCTACCTTCATTATGATCATTATATGATGAGTAAGGTGTTCTAGGTGGTTGTCCTATATGATATTGGCGTTGACTAGCATAAGTTTGTGCATGTGTATTACTTGATGTACTAGGAGCTTGATTTTGTGGTGTATTAGATGATTCCATTAGGTCATAATTAATATCTTCATAAGTTACCTGGTATCCTTTTGGAGTATGTTCAAGATAATCAGTTTCAAATAAATGTCCTAATTCTATCATTTCTATTTCTAAAGCGAGAACTTCATCTAGTGTTAAGTCTATACCTGTTCCTACTATTATTTGGCCTTCTGGGAGTCTATTCATTGTCTTCTATTTCTTCAATGTCTAAATTATTTTGAGTTTGTTCAGTATAGTCACTAAATCTTAAAGAATATGATCCATCACGGTTTTTAAACATTTCATGTGATTCTGGTGTATTAATAGATTCCGAACTAGATAAATTTTTCCCTAAATTCCATTCTGATCCTTCTAAATTATCTGTTTTTATTTTCATAGGTTCTAAAAATTTGATTCCTTTAGATATGATAGGTTTTGTAATTCCTTCTATATTTAACCTACTTTGGATACAACTACCATTTGTAAGTTTTCCTAAAACTCCTATGTTTATTAATAAATTTCCATCATTTCTAATAAAATTTTCATAACCTTTAGCTTGTAATCCTATCACTATCTTATCTAAATCATTTATAGAAAGTAAAAGATCAGGGCTATAATAAAATAAAGCTTCGTTTTTACTCATATCTAATTCCATTGTTGCTAAAGTAGCTTTTCTTGCATCTTTCTGCCAACTTTTATCTAAGAGTACTACTAATACCTTTGCTCCTACATGTTTTCTAGTTAGTCCTCTAATTGCTACCATAATTAAACCAAGATGAGCTAATCTCTTACCAGATTTCCTAATTTTATTAATTGATTCTTTGCTAATAATATCTAGGTTAACTGCATTTGTTGTGACTTGTACTTGTTCTTCTCTACTAATCTGTAATAAACTAGTTGCAAGATTTAATGGACCAGTTCTATATAAAGTTCTAGGATTCAATAATCGAATTTGATCATATCTATATAAATCTAAATTAGATTCTAAATCTATTACTTGTTCTAAAGCTCTAATAGGTTCTGAATTAGTACTACTGCTGGAGCTACTGCCTCTGAAAAGTCTTCCTAAAAATGTACCATTATTTATATTTGTTTGTTCTACAGGAGTTGGTGTTCTATTAGACAAAGTACGACTGGATCCTGAAAAAGAATGCCTTGCTAAATTCATTTTCTAATACCGAAAAGGGGATTTTTATCTTTAAAAGTTATTTTCTTTTTTACAGATGGTTCACCGAGATCCATTTTATCTAATCTACTTATTATGTCAGCTACGTCTATACTACGAATGGGAGTTACTGGTGGAGGAATTAAAGGATTATCTAATTTTGTGATTACATAGTTTAATTTTGATATTGCTATTTCTTGGAGACATAATATAGTATTATTTTGGCGTATTATTTGTTTATCAGTAGGTGTGGTTGAATTATGTCTAGAATATCCTACTGGTTCGGGTAAATAATCTGCTATTAAGTCTAAAGCTCTTTGGTACTCTTCTGTATTCATGATAATATTAATTGTTTTAATTCTTCTAAACTTTTTAAAAGGGATCCTATTTTTTCTATAATTGTATCCCGACTAGTTTTTATAGTTGTAGAACTAGAGTAATTAAGAGTCTTCATTTTTGCATACATATCATTATTCTGGGATTTTATATATTCTATATTTTCTAACTTTTCTATAACTAATGATTGTAATTTGATTAATCTATCTCTAATATTTAGTATTACTTGTTCATTATGTTTATTTATTTCTTCTAACTTAATACCTAATGTAATTATTAAATCTATAATAGTATTTAATACGGGCTGGTCACAATGAAAATCATGGTTTATGGGTTGGTGACTAGTTTGGAAGTGACAACGTAGTTTTGAATTTCTACTTAAATTACGTATAACCTTATTGTATGTCTCTATTTCTAAATCTAAATATTCTATTCTTTTAATATTCATTTTAATGACGTAGGCCTAGGGTCTGTAAAGTTCGTAGGCCTAGGATTTGTACTATCATCTAATTTTAACTTTTTTAATGCTGGCATATTTGAGTTTTTTATTAAATCGGAAATAACGTTATCTGTCCAATTATATACTAACTGTAATAAGTCTTCATTATGATATGTAGCCATAATTCTATCAGTTGAACATCTATATAATTCGTTTCCTAATTTGTACTTAAGATCCATCATTACATCTAAATCCGTATGATCCAAAAAAGTAATTCCTACAACAATTTTCCAATTATTATTCATATTAAATTTGGTAAGCAAATCTACTGGTGTTGAAGATAAGTAATAAAACTGGGAAAGATAAGGATAATAACAAAATATTTCAGGAATAGTAACTGCTCCGATACCAATATTTGATAATGTTTTGGAATTATGAATCTCAACCAATATCAAGAGTGATAAGATTGAATTCTAATTTCCTAGAAAGCAAAGTAAAACAAAGCAAAATAGAGATTAAGCAAATAATGGAAGGTAAAATGAAAATCATGAAGGATAAAATGAAGGATACAAAACTATCATAATCTCACCAATATTCAAGTCTAAAGATGAACTTCTTCACTACAATTCGCAAGAAATTCATAGATTTAAGAACACTTGAATGTTGACAAGATTAAATCTCTCATCAATCATCCTAGTTCCGGTCCATCTAAAGGAAATCTAATCAAATCAACTTGACACTAATCATATGTCCTAGTTCCGGTCTAACAATTAGTGTTAATCCGAAACTACAACCTCAAATCAAAGCTCAATACTAAAGATAAAATTTAGATCCAAAGCTATCAATGAAATTGCAATTCAAATCAATCAAACCACAATATTCAATCCATGACCATAATTTGCCCAAAGTAAATTGTAAGATAAAACCAACCATTTCTACCTAAGAGAAATGTAGAAAAAAAAATTCCTAAGGTTGGTAGCTAGATACAAGATAGAGATTACAAAAAGTAATAGAGGTTCCTCGGGAACCTCTTCAACTCCCTCCTTGTAATTCTTCTTGTTCTTCTTCAAATTTCCAATTGAGATAGTTTAATCCTCTCTTGCAAGACTTCAATGAAACTCTTTACAATTTGAGGCAATCTCACAAAAAGAACAGAGACTCTTACTACAACAAGTGAGAAAGATCTCAAAAGAAATGAAAATTACAAAGTATAGATCAAATCTCAAAGCCTAACCAACAATTCAAGAATCAAATTGACAGAATAACACCTTCCAAAACTAAACAATACTTCTAGCAATTTAGTCAATCAACAAGCCAACCTAAACAATGCTGGAAATACTAATATTTATTTACCCCCAGTCTTTTTAGATAAAATTCTCTAAAAAATCGGAACAGTGAATCAAGACGGGTTCAATGCTATAGGCAACACATGCTCGGTGAAGGGTATGTCACCGAGGGCGTGTTCTTCCGGCCGTGTTCAGCCTTCATCATAGGCGTGTTGACCTTTCATGTAGGGCGTGTTCTTCAGCTGAGCGCGTGTTCTTTGACTGGGTGCGTACAACTTTCCGGAATTTGCATTTTTAGTCCCTGAACTTCACTCTTTTGGTCAATTAACCCCAAGAACTTCCTGAAATCAAAAATATCACAATTAAGTACACAATTAACAAATTTATCTCAATATAATCTAATAAACCTCAACAATTATGCACAAATATCCTTCCAAAACATTATCAAATTTAGCGTTATCGGGTACTCGTTTTCCACCTGCCTTCTCATTTTAAGTGGGGTAGTGATAACATCAAATATGATCATGATTTGAGATATAAATTGTGCATGATTTGTGATTATAATTGTATTAAATTGAGATAAATTGATTGATTTTGGGTTTAATTGCAAATATTCTGTTTCGGGTAACTTGGTATGAACATGATTATAGGAAAATCCTGAAAAAAACTCTAGTATTAAGTCTTTTGGTAATGGAAATAACTTGCGTCTTCACTTGAAAAATTATTTGAGAGACTTGCCACATTTTTATTAATTTTCGTTGAATAAATTGTTGAAATAAAAGGTTGTTTTGCATGTATCCTTTGCTACGTGAGCACCACTTCTTATAGGAATTGAATGCCCGGTGCCCTAAGGTCCTCGGGATATGGGAGTCATCGGAGTGGAACTCGTTACAAGGGTAGTTAAAGTTGATATTGTTAAGCAAACAATAAAAACCTTTTAGAAAAATGAATAAATTGAATAAAAATTTGCTTTTCAATAAATGGCTTGTTTCTTGAGATTTGATTGTGATTATGTCTCGTTTTTTAAGTTTTCGATCGACCAAGCCACTATTTGAGTAATTTGCTTTGATAGGAAATTTGCTATTTGGATTACTAATTGAGATATAGCACACACTTCACTCGGGATGCTTTTATGATCATTTTTCGTATTTAAGTTGAAAATGATTTGTTCAAATTTAGTTTTCTTGACTTAGACATGAAAACACTTGATGAGGCATAGAAGTAAATCATTCCTTAAACATTTTTATGAGATCTTTGAAAGGTAAACTAGTTAATTTGAATCCTTTGAGAAACATTTATGCACTTACTAATTGAATTTTTTCTTTCTTTTTGATTGATTTTTCGTTGAAATTCCTTCTTTGATTTGCTTGAGGACAAGTAAAGTTTAAGTTGTGGGATATTGTGATAACACTAAATTTGATAATATTTTGGTAGGATATTTGTGCATAATTGTTGAGGTTTATTAGAGTAAATTGAGATAAATTTGTTAATTGTGTACTTAATTGTGATATTTCTGATTTCGGGAAGTTCTTGGGGTTAATTGACCAAAAGAGTGAAGTTCGGGGACTAAAAATGCAAATTCTGGAAGACTATACGCGCCCAGTCAAAGAACACGCGCTCATTTGAAGAACACACCCTACATGAAGACTCAACATGCCCTGCAACACTAGAGAACACGTGCTTAGTTTATGAACACGCCCATTATGAAGGTTGAACACGGCCAAAACAACACGCCCTCGGTGACATACCAGTCACCGAGCACGTGTTGCATATACCATTGAGCCCGTGTTGATTCATTGTTCCGATTTTTTAGAGAATTTTTATCTAAAAAGACTAATTTACCCCCAGTTTTGATTATCTATAAATATTAGGATTTCCAGCATTGTTTAGGCTGGCTTGTTGATTGGCTAGATTGCTAATAGTATTGGTTAGTTTTGGAAGGTGTTCTTGAATTGTTGGTTAGGCTTTGAGATTTGATCTATACTTTGTAATTTTCATTTCTTTTGAGATCTTTCTCACTTGTTGTAGTTGTAAGAGTCTCTTGTAGTTCTCTTTGTGAGATTGCCTCGAATTGTAAGGAGTTTTGATAACTCGATTTTATATCGTGTTTTTATACATTAATTGTGTTCAATTCGAGTTAATTATGGAGTTAATTGGAATTAATTAAAAGGAAATTACGCAAATTTGCTCTGTTTTCACTTTTTGGAAGTTTCAGGACCAAAATTGAAGAAAATGAAGAAATCATGGACTAAAAGTGCAATTTTTTTTAAAAAAAAAGCCAGCACGGGCGCGTTCCTGCCCGTGTTGGAGACATGAGACACGGGCGTGTTCAAGGCAATTTTGGCGCAATTCAATGTCCCACATGGAAATTTTACCTCTTTTAAACTCTATTTCACTCCTATAAATAGATGCACTCCCCCATTTGTTGAAGCACACGAATCATTCGAAAACGAGCATTTCCGAGTTCCTAGACAATAGGAATTTCGTGATAAGCTCTAGTTGAGATGGTTCCATTTTTCTTTCTTCTCGAGTGTAGGGTTGAGCCTCAACCATAAGGGATACCCTATAGTTTAGTTGAGGGGAGTGGTAGCTGAAGATCTTCAGGAGCGGGATAAGGATCCGGGAGTACAAGTCTCGGCGAGGTCTGGGAGGATTAAGCCCGGTCCGTGGAAGCAGTGAGAGCAACACGACAACTTTCTCTTTCCTTTTCTTTTCGGTCTTGTATTACTTTTCCTAAATGTTATGATTTTGTGTCCTAAGATTCTCTTTATTTAGATTGATTAATTAATGATTTATACATTTCTGGAAAGGATACGTTTTAATATACATTATGAATTGCTTATTGTTTTACGCTTTGGATTTGATTCTCGTATTGAGTTTATGCTATGAAACTTAGGTTGATGCATGATACTACAATAGTTAATTAAATTGACGGTTTGTTTAGGAGACCCGACCATAGGAGAATTTACAAATTGCCGGATTAGGTTTAATAACTTGCATCGACCATAATGAAGTTAGGAAGCCTAATAATCTCGAGTTAGTAATCAATGCAAATCTTAAGATTAACTTATTAAATTCACGACTTAATAATTAATCTACAAAGGTTTAGGATTACTTGCAACGACCTGTATTGAGGTAATCACTTTAGATAACTCGGGTATGGTAGTAAGACGATTCGAATTCATAATTGCCTAAGATCCATTTGCAAATTGAACTTTTGAATATTGTTCACCTTAATTAATCATACATACTTCATTAGAGATCTTAGCTAATTATTTTCCATTCTTGTTTTAATTATTCTTTGAACAAACATATCTGAATTGATTGGACACATAGGACTAATTCCCCGAACCTTAAAAATTGTCATAATTGGTAGAAACTAACCAGCCGTTACCAACGTTCCCGTGGATACGATATTTATAAATTTAAAATCGCGGTACTCCCGTGTTACTATTTGCATGCAATAGGTACTCTACCTTAGTTGTGTTTGATTTTTTGACACTATTTTGTGAGATTATTTGCTTTATATGATACTATATTTTACTCACTCCAAACACACACCAAGTTTCATTGAAGTCTTGCAAGAGAGGATTCAACTTTCTCAATTGGAAATTGAAGAAGAACAAGAAGAATTACAAGGAGGGAGTTGAAGAGGTTCCTCTACTCCTATTACTAATCTCTATCTTGTATCTAGCTACCAACCTTAGGAACTCTTCTTTCTACATTTCTCTTAGATAGAAATGGTTGGTTTTATCTAACAATTTACTTTGGGCAATTTATGGTTTTCATGGATTGAATATTGTGGTTTTATTGATTTGAGTTGCAATTTCTATCTTAGCTTTGGTATTGAATTGTATTTTGAGTTAGCTTTAATTTGAAATTGATTAACACTAATTGTTAGGCCGGAACTAGGACATATGGTTAGTGCCAAGTTGATTTGATTAGATTTCCTTTTGATGGACCGAAATTAGGATGATTTATGGGAGATTTGATCTTGTCAACATTCAAGTGTTCTTAAATCTATTAATTTCTTGCAACGAATTGTATTGACGAACTTCATCTTTAGACTTCAATATTGGTGAGATTATGATAGTTAATTCATGATTAATCATGCCCTTAGTAGTTTGTATCCTCCATTTTACCTATGATTTTCCTTTGAGTTTCTACCTTCCATTACTTGCTTAATTCTCTACTCTACTTTGCTTTATCTTGCTTTCTAGGAAATTAGAATTCAATCTTATCACTCTTGATATTGGTTGAATTACTTGAGATTGATTCATAATTCCAAAACATTATCATAGTTGACCTAATTATATTTTTCCACATTATCATAGTTGAAAACGATTTTTAAAATCTTGATACTTACTTTTAATTACTAAACTATACGATAGGTACTCTCCCTAGGTGAGTTTATTATTTAAGTGACAAACCTATTTTATTCTTGAGGTTTCTTATTTTATTCGATTATTTATACTATTTTTATATACAAAAGTAGCTCATCACCGGGCCTTGGATATATGATTAGTGCTAGATTAGTGTGATTATTTTCCTATTAATGGACCAGACCTCCGATGATTAGTAGGGATTTAATCTTGCTAATATATCCAAGTTGTTCTTCATTTCTGAATTTCTTGCAACGACACGTATTGGGAAAATTCATCTTTAGACTTGGATTTGTTGAAATTGGTAGTTGATTCCAATGTGAAGTGTCTCCTATACTCTCTCTAATGTCTTTAGTGAGTTCTTAAATATTCAATACTACTTCATCCATCTCATTTACTTGTTTAATTCTCTACTTGCTCTATTTTACCTTGCTTTCTAGGAAATTTAGCTTCAATCTCATCACTCTTGATGTTCGTTAGATAAACTCTAGATTGATTCATTCCTCCAAAACATGTTCATAGTTGAATTCATTATAAATTTTTGCACCTAAATTTTAATAATGAATCTTGGGAGAAAACGATTTTATAAATTTTAAAATCTTTGATACTTGCTTTTAAACTATCTACATGATAGGTACTCTGTCTAGATGATTGTAGAATTGTGACAAACTTATTTTTTTCACTTAATTCTTATTAATTTTATTCTAATTTTTATATATGAAAAGTAACCATCACTGCTCTTACTGCTGAACTCAAATGGTTGAAGGCTCTCCTTGCTAGCTTTGGGCTAGACCACTCTCGTGCTATTTCTCTATTTTGTGATTCTTAAAATCCTGTGTTTCATGAACGTACGAAACACATTGAGGTTGACTGCCATTATGTCCGTGATGTTATTCAGGCTGGTCTCATCACTACTTCTCATGTTTCTACTGCTGAGCAGTTTGCTGACATCTTCACTAAGGCGTTGGGCAAATAACAGTTTTCTTATCTTCTTCGCAAATTGGGCATTTATGATCTGCATGCTCCAACTTGAGGGGGTGTTGGGATTTATTATATGTATATTGTGTTGTATTTAGACATATAGCATTAATTCGGCCATGATTACATGTATAGTAGTATGGGCCTTATAGGTTACTTAATGATTAGTTTGTATAACTTTATTGAAAGAAATAATACAGAAAATTCTGATCCTCAAATTCTGTCAGTAAGTGTACACTGAAGCTACTGGAATTAAAATGTACAAAGGAAAATTCTTGCACAATGTTACTGTACTGGACGAAATTTGCAATTGATAAGCACTATACATATATACATCTATATCTAAGCTACTGAAATGAAAAAAATAAAAGAATGAGATTATAAACTACCTACTGTATCTATATATCATCATTGCAAAACCATGCAAAAAGAAATTACAATACAGCCATGCAAAATGTCTACTGAGCTAAATGATATGAAATGAAATATATATATTTCTTAATGATATGAAATGCAAAATGTCTACCATATTCTATGCAGTCATACTCTATGCTACTGACGTGGAGAGCAAAATAAATGCAACTATAAACAACTAACATATCTATATGCCATTATTGCAATACCATGCAAAATGTAGTTAAGTAAAATACATGCAATACATATAATTTACCTAAATGGCATAAAAACCATGCAAACTAACTAAATGCCTATACAATTTGCTACTGGGAAATTAATGCAAAAACAGAAGAGACAAAAAATAACTACCTACTGTACTGCACAAATTTGGAAATGAAAATGCAACTACAATCAAACATATTGTACTAATACATATATAGTTCTAAGTTACTACATGTAATATACTGTTCATAAGAAAATCATGCAATTACCTATCACCATGCAAAGTGCTGAATAAAATTATACAAATTATTCTAGCCACCTAGCTACCATGCAATCTAACTACATACCATAAAGTTCATACAAACTATCAAATTATGCAAATTCCATTTACAAAAATCGTGCAATTAAAATATATACAAAAATCATGGAAATCCATGCAAACGAAATCTATATAAAAAAACCATGGTTTCATACAAAGACAAATCAATTCATACAAACCTACTGAACCACATGCAACGAAAAAGCAAAGCATGCAAATTAACTAAATCACATGCAAGAACAATTTCTGGAATACACTTGCAAATCGAAACAAATGCAATAAAGCTACTGGAATGAAAAATGAAATTAAAACAAATGTTGGCCATCATCTAGCATTATTCCTAATATCTACCTAAAGATAGTATCAAGATAGTAATCTCATGAATTGAAGAAACTATTAAAACACTAACTTCAACAACTAAACTAACTAAACTAGAAAACTAATAAGTACATAAAATAAATGTAAAGATATGTAAATGAAATGACATAGAAGACTAAATTCTATCTAAAACAAGTAATGAAAAGTAAGTGAAACTAAGGTTAGGTAAGGAAGTAAACATAATACCTAAATATCAAAACAATATTTATAACAACTACCTAAGTTAGAGAATTAACATGAAACAAAAGGCATGAAAATAAACCTAACAAAAGTAATATTAATCTATCTAAAACAAAATAAAGCAAGAAAAATAAAGCATAAAGTATAAGAACAAGAAATAAAACTTGAAAACAAGTTAGTAAGCTAGTTAAATCCTAGAATAATCATACCTAAGAACAAATCGAGATAAAGTAAAGGTTCCAAAAGAAAAATAAATCATGCTAAAAGATAGAAAGCATTAGATCTAAACTCTAATCTAAGGACTAAACTAAGAAACTAACTAAGAAGTCTAAATGAAATCCTAAATACAAGAACATTAAAAACCATGATCTAACCTAATCTAAGGCATGAAAAATGACTAGGCTAACTAATCTAAATCAACTAAAGTTAACCTAAATCTAAAGTATCAAAACCATATTCTAACCAAAATTGCTAAGGAAAAAACCAAAATTCTAACTAAATCTAACATTATTAAAAGTCATCTAAACTATAACCTATTCAAGATCTATAATCTAGATAAAGAAAATCCTAAGAATCATGAAATAAAAGAAAACAATAAAAGAAAATCTCTAATAACATAAAATTCTAACAAGCTCTAAAATAAGAACAAGAAAAATCAAAATAAAAAAATAATCTACTCAAATAGAAATCAAAATTAAGCTAATCAAGTAATCAAAATATCTCAACTAATGAATAAAATCAATCAAGAATCCAAGATCTATGAAGAAGATCAAAGATTATCCAAGAAATAGACAAGAAAAATTAAGGAAACTAAAGATTGATTTCATCAAACAAAACATGAAATAGTTGAAGTATTATAGGATCTACACTGCTACCATAAAAATCTCCCCAAAATTATAAGAATTAGGAGGAAAAATTTATGAATCAATTAATAAGATTCCCCGGCACGGCACCAAAAATCTGATGATGGCAAAATTAATAAAATATAATGAATAAAATAGGTTTATCACAAATCTACAATCATCTAGGCAGAGTAGCTATCATGTAGTTAGTATCAAAGCAAGTATCAAGATTTTAAAATTTATAAAATCGTTTCTCCCCAAGATCCTTACTAAGATTAGGTGTACGAAAAATATAATGAAATCAACTATGATAATTTTTTGGAGGAATGAATCAATCTCAAGTTTGTCCAACCAACATCAACAATGATGAGATTGAAACTAAGATTCCTAGAAAGCAATGTAAAGTAAAGCAAGTAAATGGAAAGCAAAATCATAGGTAAAATGGAGGATTCAAACTACTAAGGGCAAGATAATCATGAATTAACCATCATAATTCCACCAAATTCAAGAATAAAGATGAACTTCCCCAATACGGTTCGTTGCAAGAAATTCATAAATGAAGAACACTTGAAGATTAACACAATCAAATCTCCTATCAATCATCCTGGTTCTGGTCCATCAATAGGAAACCTAATCATATTAATTTGGCACTAATCGTATATCCTGGTTCCGGCCTAACAATTAGTGTTAACTCAAAACCACAATTCCTCTAGCATAGCTTCAATGAACTTCCTTACGTGTCGAGGAAAATCCACAAAAACCAACTAGAGACACTTATAACTACAACAACTCGGGAATAATCTATAGAAAAATCGGAACTACAAAGTATATAGATAATTCAATAAGTCTAAACCAACAATATTCAAAATGATATTCTAAGTATAAATAGAGAAACCATTCAGTATGAACATGGCTAAAAATCCTATAATGTATAGAAAACGAAACTGGGGGTAAAATAGTATTTTTACACAAAAATTCTCTAAAAAATCAGAACAGTGACTCAACACGGGCTTAGTGATAGGTAACACATGCTCGGTGACTGGTATATTACTGAGGGCATGTTCCCTTGGCCGTGTTCTCTCTTCATTCAGGGCGTGTTCAATAACCGAGTCGTGTTCTTTCTTCATGCAGGGCGTGTTGAGTCTTCTTGTAGGGCGTGTTCTTTAACCGAGCGCGTGTTTTTTGACCTTCTGAGTGTATTAAATCATAACTTTCTAGAATTTGCGCGTTTGGCCCCTGAACTTCACTCTTTTGGTTATTTGACCCCAAGAACTTCCTGAAAACAGAAATATCACAATTAAATGCAAAATATGATCATATTTGATGTCATCAATACCCTAAGGTCCTTGTGATTTGGGAGCTGCCGAAGTGGAACTCGCTACATGGGTAATTTAAGTGAATAGACGAAACCATAAAAATTGATTATGAGTACTAACTAAAAGTGGCACCAAACTTGAGATTCTGAAGGGTGATTGTGATTAGTTGTTATGAATTCTGATTGATTGAGTTACTATTGTATTAAATTGTTGAGAGGGGAAGTCTATTGATTAAATAATAAGTCCAAATTGGAACACACACTACACCTCAGAGAAATTTTTTGATTGAGCAAGTATTGACTTCTCTTTATTTATGCATAAAGATAATTGATGAGGCAACTATGAGTACTTTCATTCTTTACATAATAAATTGAATGATAGACTCGTTGAATAATAAATTGAATGATTTTTACAGAAACTATGTTTAGTAGTTTGCTTGAGAACAAACATGATTTAAGTGTGGGGGAATTTGATAAATTATAAATTTTCATAATTATTATATTTAATTCCCTTAAATTTTGATTAGATATCGAGCTAATTTGTGGAATTTATGTTTGTTTTGATGATAGTGGTGGAAAGTCAAAGATCAAGCAGAATTTGGTTAAAAGACTTATTTTTAGTCATCAATTATTTCAAATATGTCTTTGAGAGGAAGAGTTAAATTAGATAATTTCTAAAATTTAAAAATTTTAGGAAATCTTATACTTAGGAGGATCGAGTTTACTTTCCTTAATCAAATTATGTCATAAACAATAATTACTACCATTATCAAATCATAAAATTTCTAAAATTTGGATCAGGAATTCTAAATAATTTTATGAATTTTGTGAATTCTAAAATGTGAATTTTAGTTACTATATTTTTAGCATAGATTATGATTAAGATTAATTCAAGGAAAACAAATAGGTTGTCACTTAAATAACCTAAATCTAAGGCAGAGTATCTATCGTATGCAGATAGTAACATGGAAGCATCAACGATTTTACATTTATAATATCGTATAGACTCAAAGACGTTGATAACAGTTATAGGAAATTATTAAATATGACAAGAATTTATTAACAAAAGTTAACCCTAGGATAAGAATCAATTCATGAGTTTGTTGCTAAAACATAAATAGAATTGAAACAGATATGGTTTAGGATTCTTATTCGGTTCGATGATTCAATTAGGATGACCTATATTCGAAGATATAGCTTTAAGCAGATCTAAGGCAATTATGATTAATATTAACTTTACTACCGTACATGAGTTGTCTAAGATAATTACCTCAATATGGGGGTTGCAAGTAATTCTAAATCTTTTTAGATTAATTATTAAGGCATCAATTTAATAAAGTAATCTTAAGATTTGCATTGATTATTAACTCAAGATTATTAGGTTGTCAAACCTCAATATGGGGGTTGCAAGTTATTACACCTAATCCGGTAATTCATTAAATCTCCTATGGGGAGGTCTCAATAACAACCTTGTCAAAATAGCAAATTATTTCAAATAAATACTCAACTAGATGTAACCTAAGTCTCATAGCATTATTTGAATAATAAGT
>JAHSUH010000423.1:0-18595 GCA_025388415.1 Cynanchum wilfordii
TAACTTGTTCAAATTGATTTCTTGATTTAAACATTAAAACACTTGATGAGGCATAAAAGTGAATCATTCCTTAAACATTTTTTTTATGAGATCTTTGAAAAGTAAACTAGTTAATTTTGAAATCTTTGAGAAATTTCATGCACATTTAAATCAAGTTGAAATTGTTATTTGATCTTTTTGATTGTTTAAATCTGTTTCTTTCTAAAAACCTCTTCAAATTTGATTTGCTTGGGGACAAGAATGGTTTAAGTTGTGGGGGTATTTGATAACATCAAATATGATCATGTTTTTAGGATATAAATTGTGCATGATTTGTGAGTTTTATTGTATTAAATTGAGATAAATTGATTGATTTTGGGTTTAATTACAAATATGTTCGTTTGGAGCTACTAGGCGATATTGAAGTAAAAGTTAAATTAAGGGTGCAAAATGCAATTTTCCAGAAGTTAGCTACGCCCTTAGGAAGTATTTACATCTCCTACGCCCATTGCCCTTGAATCTCTACGATCGTTGCCCTTAAAGCGCCTAGCGCCGGTGAGAGGTTGGATGAGGCTACGCCCGTGGAGTGTAACTACTCACGATACGTCCAGTAGCGAGGAAGGGGGCCACGCCCGTAGTGAGGCAGAATCACTGTTTTATTTGTAAAATGACAATTTTACCCTTATTTCTGTTATCTATAAATTATAGGATTTTTAGCCATTTCGGGGTTGGCATGGCTTGGTGGCAGTTGGCTTGATTATCACATTGTTTTAGATATTGAATATCATATTGGGTTTACTTGAATTTCATATATTTTGGTATAGAATTTAGGGAATTTTCTATGAATTTGTTGATCTACTTTCACATAGAAAATCCCTAGGTTGTTTTAGTGATAATTGTCTCTAGTTAGGTTGTGTAATCTTTCCTCGGTCTATAAGGTAGAAGTGTGCAATCTAATAAGTTAGCCTCCATGTTCTCCCAAGTCCCAGAAGCACCGGCTTTCATGATTGGGCCCTCCTTGTTTCCTCTATTGTGGGTTAAATCCACTAGCGGTCTTGTTACTTCCACTTGATTACCCAGAGTCCGTACTAATTGTTGAGCCCACTTGCCGGACTAGTTGTCTATTGCCATCTAGAACCCGTAGAGGCCCAGGATGATCTTGTACACCTGCTGCCACTACCCCTTTTCCTGGTCCCTTAGGTTTGTAAATGTTTTGCCACTCCCCTTTTGCCGGGCGCCATCATTTTATTCACGAACTAAGCCCGTTTCTTGCTTGGAAGCCTTTTTCCAATTTAACTTTAGCTTTCTCGTGGGCCCCTCTCTTATCCCCTATGGAAAATTCCCTTATTTTTTTTTTCAAGCTTTCAATTTCCCCGGATGCTCCCTCCTCGTCGACTTTTGCCAAGGCGACAAATCTTGACTTTACCAGAAAGAGCCTCTTTGCTCGTTAACCAAGGTTTCCCCGATGTGAATTTTGGTTACTATATTTTTAGCATAGATTATTATTGAGATTAATTCAAGGAAAACAAATAAGTTGTCACTTAAATAACAAAAATCTAAGGCGGAGTACCTATCGTATGCGAGATAGTAACATGGAAGCATCAATGATTTTACTGATTATAAATATCGTATAGACCCAAAGGCGTTGATACTTGGTTATAAGCAATTATTAAATATGGCAAGAATTTATTAACAAAAGTTAACCCTATGATAAGAATCAATTCATGAGTTTGTTGCTAGAACATAAATAGAATTGAAACATATATGGTTAAGGATTCTTACTTGGTTTGATGATTCAATTAGGATGGCCTATATTCGAAGATATAGTTTTAAGCGAGATCTAAGGCACTTATGATTAATATTAACTTTACTACCATACCCGAGTTATCTAAGATGATTACTTCAATATGGGGGTTACAAGTAATCCTAAATCTTTTTAGATTAATTATCAAGGCGTCGATTTAAAAAAGTAATCTTAAGATTTGCATTGATTATGAATTCAAGATTATTAGGTTGCCTAACCTCAATATGGTGGCCACAAGTTATTACACCTAATCCGGCAATTCATTAAATCTCCTATGGTGAGGTCTCAATAACAAATTGTCAAAGTAATAAATTATTCTAAATAAACACTCAACTAGATGCAACCCTAAGTCTCATAGCATTATTTGAATAATAAATCACGTTTGAAAGCATAAAGCGATAATAATCACAATGATAATCACAAACAGTATCATTCCCGGGAAATTAAAATAATAACTCTAAGTGTATCATTAATAATAAAAGAATCCCAAGAGACAGCGTTTTAATTGATAAAGGATAGAGGTGAATAAAACATAGAAGAGGGATAGAAAAAGTTGTCGTTTGGTTGTCACTACTTCGACGGCGGGACTTGACCTCCGATTCTTCCCTAATTCTACTAGCTTTCCTCCTTGTCTTGCCCACGAGATTTTCTAGTAACCTACCTCTCAACTAAGCTATAGTGCTCTCCCTTATGGTGGAGGCTCAAACCCTAAAGCTAAGAATTAAAATATAAAAAGTATAAAATATTTAACTGCGAGGGAAATTTCCGAGAATCTACGAAAGTAGAAACTCGAAATTCCTTGAATTTTCTGCAACTCTGTGCTCTCTAGTGAGTTGGTGGTGTTGTGAATGGTCCGAATGTCGCCTCTATTTATAAGAGTAAGAGGTAGAGTTTGAGAAGACTTGAAAGACTGAAATTCCCGCCTCCGGAGACCTACTACGCCCATATGAAACTTCCTACGCCCGTATTAGGTATAACTATGCCCGTAGTAGTCCGATTTCCTCGAACTACGCCCATATTCAGGGATCCCCTACGCCCGTAGCAGTACTATGGTCGTATAAAAGTCTTCAGAAATTGCAATTTAGTCCCTGATTTCTTCATTTCTTCAATTTCGGTCCTGAAACTTCCAAAAAGCAAAAACATAACAAATTTACGTAACTTCCGGTCAATTAAGTCCAATTAAACTCTAAATTAAACATAATTACCCTTCAAAAACACGATATAAATCTAAGTGTTTTGAGTGAGTAAAATATAGTATCATATAAAGCAAATAATCTCACAAAACGAGTGTCACATAATCAAACACAACTAAGGCAGAGTACCTATCGCATGCGATAGTAACACGGAGTACCACGATTTTAAATTTATAAATATCGTATCCTCGGGAACGTTGGTGACGGCTGGTTAGTTTCTACCAATTATGACAATCTTTAAGGTTCGGGGAATTAGTCCTATGAGTCCATTCGATTCGGATATGTTTGTTTAAAGAATATTTAAAACAAGGATGGAAAGATAATTAGCTAAGATCTCTAATGAAGTATGTATGATTAATTAAGTTGAATAATATTCGAAAGTTCAGTATGCAAACGGATCTAAGGCAATTATGAATTCGAATCGTCTTACTACCATACCCAAATTATCTAATGTGATTACCTCAATATGGTTGTCGCAAGTAATCCTAAACCTTTGTAGATTAGTTATTAAGTCGTCGATTTAATAAGTTAATCTTAAGGGTTGCATTGATTATGAACTCGAGATTATTAGGTTGCCTAACCCGGTATGGTTGTCGTATGTTATTAGACTTAATCCGGCAATTCGTTAAATCTCCTATGGTTGGGACTCATTAACAAACCGTCGATTCAATTAACTATTGTAGTATCATGCATCGACCTAAGTTTCATAGCATAAACTCGATAGGAGAATCAAATCGAAAGCGCAAAACAATAAGCGATTCATAAAGTATATTAAAACGTATCCTTCCTAGGAATGTATAAATCATTAATCAATCAATCAAAATAAAGAGTATCTTAGGACACGGAATCATAACATATAAAGGAAAAGAAATGCAAGAACGAAAAGAAAAGGAAAGAGAAAGTTGTCGTGTTGCTCTCACTTTGCTTCCACGGGATGGCTTAATCCTCCAGGACCTCGCCGAGACTTGTGCTCAGGATCCTTATCCCGCTCTGCAGATTTTCAGCTACCACTCCCCCTCAACTAAACTATAGGGTATCCCTTATGGTTGAGGCTCAACCCTACACTCGAGAAGAAAGAAAAATAAAACCCGAATCTCGACTAGAGCTTATCACGAAATTCCTATTTGCTAGGAACTCGGAAATGCACCGTTACGAGTGATTACGGTGTGTCAAAGCTTGCACATGATGCCTCTATTTATAGGGGTGAGTTGGGCTGGAAAACATAAATTTTCCAGTGTGGGACATTTACTAGCCCATTGCGGCACGGTGCTGCGGGCGTTGCGGCACGGTGTTGCGGGCGTTGCGGCACGGTGCTGCGCACGTTGTGGCACGACGCTGTGGCACGACACTTGTATGACACAGTGCTGCGCGTGTGTGGCACGATGTTGCACGCGTTACTCTTAAATTGCAATTTAGTCCCTGATTTCTTCATTTCTTCAATTTTGGTCCCTGAAACTTCCGAAATCGAAAACAGAAAGAATTTGTGTAATTTCTATTCAATTAAATCCAATTAACTCCATAATTAAATCGAATTGAACACAATTAATGTATAAAAATATGATATAAAATCGAGTTATCACATATCATATTACCCCACACTTAGCCTTTTGCTTGTCCGCAAGCAAACTACTCAAACACAGAATAATCTTCTAAACATAAATATCATGAAATCAAAAAGTAAAATTTCCAAATATTTACTCCTTAGTAAATCAATTCTATCAAGATTTTTCATTTATGCAAAAAGAATATAATACTCTTGGTTGCCTCATATACCATTCTTTGCAGAGATCGGATAGAAACAACTTGAAACTTATATTAATTCAACACATGTCAAGACATAGAATTTCCCTGACATGTAGTGTGTGATTTCGACTTCACCAATTCAATCAATAGACTTCTCCCCAAACAACAAGAAATAATAGTACGTTAATCCTTCGGGGTTCACAACAACTCATCACAATAACTTTAGGAACTTAAGTTGAATGCCACGCAATCCTACTTTTTTTTAAAAAAATAATAACTCTAATTGAAAGAAAACTGTTGTTTCTTAACAATATCTACTTTAACTACCCTTGTAACGAGTCCCAATCCGGTGGCTCCCAGACCTTAAAGACCTTAGGGCACCAGGCATTCAATTCCCTTCGGGAATGGTCCTCAAGTAGCAAAGGATACATGCAAACAAACTCTTATTAAAAATAAACTAAACTAAAGCTAATGGCAATCTCCCCAGATTCTTTCAAGTAACCACAACAACTATCATGGATTCCAAAAGATATCATGCTATGCTCTCAAGTGTCAAAAGATAATCTATCAATCAAACAGTTATCAAAATTTCCTCCTCAAAAATCTTTCGGGAATTTCCTATAAAAGGACTTGTATCAAACTTCTATGAAGATTTCTCATCATCTCTAAAGACTTAAGCATCGAAACAATTAATTCATATCATAGACTAAGTAAATAATCATGTACAAGGCAAAATATTTATTCAAAGAGTTTTGGAAACTTTTGAAATTTTTTTCAAAAAGAATTTGAATTTTTGAGAGGATCGAAATATTCGAAGACACCCCACACTTATTTGAAAACAAGGGAAAAAGGAAAAAAGAAAAACAAAAGGGAAAAATGGAGTATAAAAAACATCTATATAGGTTCAATTATATCTCAAACATATGATAAATTTATTCTTAACACATTCCCTAAGAAACAAACAAATAATAATAAAAAGGGAAAAACAAAATAGAAGGAAAACGAAAAAGAATCGGGAATCAGATGATGATTCTTGTTATTTGAATGCCCTTCTTAATCTGATCAAAGTCACATAACAAAGATACCTAAGAAAATCTCAAGATAAAATAGTGATGTTATTTAGTACCTTTTTATCAAATGAGAATCTTAAAAAGAGAGAATATCAAAGGATAAAATTAGTACTATATATTTTGGAGAAAATAGAGATCAACAAATCTTTAGAGTAACTCAAAATTCTTTTAATAATAGATCCATAAAAATGCTTTAGAAGCCTCAAAAGTAGAAGAACATTACCATGTCTTCTCAATAGGGTTCCCATAATGAAAGAATGTCCTACTCAAGTTACCTGTATAATCAATTGATTGCAATTTTATCCATGATGACTTTGATTATGATGACGGTATCCCTAAACATTAGATATATCCTGTAGACAAAATAAAATTGTGCATGCATTCACAATAATAATCTCATAACATTCAATATTTACCTAGAAAAATCAAATACTTGTTTGGAACATCCAACATTTATTCAAACAATTTATAGCCCATAAATCCTATCCCGGAACATCTAGATTTTATTCATGAAAACCCTAAACTGGAGCATCCGGTCGTCTAATAAAACAGAGTAGTCATGAATTACGCCAAAATACCAAATAAGACTCTTTTAATAAATATAAAGAATAATTCATCGGATATGTTTATTTGCAAAAAGAAAGAATGAATCCAAAAACAAAACAACTATCCTACTAAATAAAATAACGAAAGATTAAAGAAATAATGGGAAAGAAGAAAAGGAAAGAAACTAATTAATTGGAGGACTTGGAGGTGAATAATTTTCTTCCTCATCTAAAGACTTGGCATCGTAGTACGGAGGTGTTATTTTGGGCTTCACATTTGGTTGTAAGGATTTGCCGTAGTTTGTCATGTTCTTTGCCTCTAACCTCTTAAGGGCGAATATCTTGTTGATATGCTATTTCACTGTTTAGCGACTGCACTTATCATAAATTTCTCAAACTTGTTCTTAGGAACATAAGATGTATTCTCATATGACTTTTGCTGCTCTTCTTCTTTTTCTTGAGACTTCCAGGTGTGATTACATAAGTTATCCCAATATCCCCTAAAGAATACTAGAATCAATTAGTATTGTGCAATCACTCAACCTTGTCAAGTTCCCTCTTCCCCATGATACCATTCATGTTTGATCTCTCGAGTCTAAGCAATAAAAGGTCAAAAACCTAAAGGTAGTATCTTAGATTCCATAACATGTTATTTAATAATGCAAAGAAAAAACTTACTACCTAAATCAACTTGAGTTTCTCTTGGTACATGTTGGAGAAGATAGCTTTATTTCCAAAGATCTAGGAATTGTCTTACTTTCCCTCTTTCTAGTAATTATGTATGGGAAACATAGAATGAAGATAGCGAATACTTAGATGAATACTCTGAAACACTTGTTGTATTTGCATTATACCTCTTTACGAGTAGCTCTAATATAATCCCAATACATCTCTGTATTGTTAAAGAACTCTCTTGTTGCATTATGATAAATGTGTGATTTGACTTCTTCCTAAGTCCAAATTCCTAAATGCATACCAAACTCTTTAGTACTCATATTTTTTTCCATATAACCCATGTGTTGACAAATTATCTTGTTTTCATAGTTGTATGTCGAATAAAAGTTCGAAAACCAACTCGGCATGGATGGGCTCATCTATTGTAAAAACGTGAGCATAAGGACGAATGAGCATCATTCTCCTTATATCACTTTCTATTCCCTAACGAGAAAGCGGTTCCCCGATCAATCCTACGACTTTGTGCCACTTGTCTATCTCAAAGTGCCTCATACCTTTCTTCATACTTTTTCTCGTCTTTTGAGAACGAGAGACAAGGATGTTCATATCGAGTATGAGTAAAACTTTTTGTAACATATATATCATCCTTATCCATGTCGGGTAATTCCAGTTTCCTCTTTGCCCTAGCCTTGCGAAGTAGTTTCTCTGCGTTATCAAACATATCTCCTATCTTACTTGTAGTAGTCAGAGTCGTCTTCCTATTAAAACTAAAGAAATAAGAGTTAGTAATAAGTTTTCCAAGGCTTTAGAGTTTTTGGGTTTTTAAGAATATTTAGATTTTTATAAATTTTTAGGATATTTAGATTTTTATAGATTTTAAAATATTTTTTATTTTTATGGGGTTTAAGATATTTTTTTATTTTTAAGGGGTTTTAAATTTTATGAAAGCTCTCGGGATAATATTCAAAATAACTCCTAGTATGATTCTAGAATATATCTTCAAAATTTTAGATATTCCTTTCTTTAATTAAATTTAGATAATTTCTAAAAATAAAAATTTTAGGAAATCCGATACTTAGGAGGATCGAGTTAACTTTCCTTAATCAAATTATGTCATAAAGAATAATTACTATCGTAATCAAATCATAAAACTTCTAAAATTTTGATCAAGAATTCTAAATATTTTATGAATTTTGTATGCCTAACAACATGCCAAAAATCGATGTGAGTTTTGGTTACTATATTTTTAGCATAGATTATGAGTGAGATTAATTCAAGGAAAACAAATAAGTTGTCACTTAAATAACAAAACCTCTAAGTCGAGTACCTATCGTGTGCAGATAGTAACATGGAAACATCAACGATTTTACATTTATAAATATACATGCAGGACTTAAAGGCGTTGATAGCAATTATAAGCAATTATTAAATATGACAGGAATTTATTACAAAAAGTTAAGCCTAGGATAAGAATCAATTCATGAGTTTGTTCCTAGAACATAAATAAAATTGAAACATATATGGTTTAGGATTCTTAGTTGGTTCGATGATTTGATTAGGATGACCTATATGGCTTTAAGCGAGATCTAAAGCAGCGATTATGATTAATGTCAGCTTTACTCCGTACTTGAGTTATCTAAGAAGATTACCTCAATATAGGGGTTGCAAGTAATCCTAAATCTTTTTAGATTAATTATTAAGGCGTCAATTTAATAAAGTAATCTTAAGATTTGCATTGATTATGAACACAAGATTATTTGCTCCCCTAACCTCGGTATGTTGGCCACAAGTTATTACACCTAATCCGACTGATTCATTAAATCTCATATGGTGAGGTCTCAATAACAAAGTGTCAATTAATTAATTATTCCAATTATATGCTCAACTAGATGCAAACTTATGTGTCATGCGCACACATTAAATAAGAAGCTAAGTTGAAAGTATAAAGCAATAATAATCACAATGATAATCCCAAAAATTATCCTTCCTGGGAAATTAAAATAATAACTCTAATTGTATCATTAATAATAAAAAGAATCCCCGAGAAACAGAGTTTTGAGTGATAAAGGATAGAGGTTAATAAAAGTGAGAAGAGGGATAGAAAAAGTTGTTGTTTAGTTGTCACTACTTGACGGCGGGACTTGACCTCCGATTCTTCCCTAATTCTACTAGCCTTCCTCCTTTTCTTGCCCATGATATCTTCTGGTAGCCTACCTCTCCGCTAAGCTATTGAGGTCTCCCTTATGGTGGAAGCTCAGGCCACAAAAGCTAAGAAGAAAAATATAAAAACTATAAAATATTTAATCTGACGAAAATTTTGAGAATACTAAATGGAAACTCAAAATTTTACTCTAATTTTCCTGCAACTTTGCGCTCTCTGGTGAGTTGGTGGTGTTGTGAATGGACTGATTGTCACCTCTATTTATAGGAGTAAGAGGTAGATTTTGAGAAGACTTGAAAGACTGAAATTCTCGCCTCTAGAGACCTACTACGCCCTTAGTGGGTATAACTATGCCAGTAGTAGTCGATTTCCTCGGACTACGCCCGTATCGGGGATCCCCTACGTCAAGTAGCAGTGCTACGGTCGTAGTCCTATATTATAGTCGTATAAAAGTCTTCAAAAATTGCAATTTAGTCTCCGATTTCTTCATTTCTTCAATTTTGGTCCTAAAACTTCCAAAAAGCGAAAACAGAACAAATTTGCATAATTTCCGATCAATTAAGTCCAATTAAACTCTAAATTAAACATAATTACCCTTCAAAAACATGATATAAATCTGATATAACACCTGCTGGCGTTCCTCTGTGCCTCGATGCCGCTACGAGACCAGAATACAAGCGTTTGGGACCAGTCTAATACTAGGTTTGCTTGTTTGTCCTTAGGAGCTATTTCTCAATCTAGACATTCATCCTTTTGTTTGCTTCAAATGGTGTTCCGCTTGTTCATTCTTGCTTGTGCAATTTGTTGCTTCTTACGGATGTGTGCGGGCAACATCCATGGGAAAAATTGTTGAGTTGTTGTTGCCCCGTATGATTTATGTTTGGTTTGGGTAGTAGTACTCGTCTCCTCCCCGTTAGGGTTTTGTGCAGCAGTACGCTATTCCTTCTTATGTCCATACTTCCCACATTAGTAACAAATATGATAGAGTCCTTCATATTCGACTACATGTTTTCTTCCCCCTCACTAGTACATTTGGAGAAATTGGACCATTCAAATCTAGTTCCACTGCCCCCCTGGTGTATCTACCTTTGATCATCTTCGCGGTGATCAGATCCACCGGATCTACCCCAATGGCCTTTCCTCTTTGTATTTCCCACCCCTAGAAGTGAGAATTCGTTGAACAGTTCGGTGGAAGCAGAGAGAATCTTCCCCGCTCTAGTGTGTTGCGTGCCCACGTCACCCTGGGGTTTGAAGTTAGGCCTCCCGTTTGGAGATCATAAGGTAATGATCCAAGGCGGTCCATCAGACCTCTATTAATGACCTTCAAGTAGTCCTCCTGTGAATAAAATCGTGCCGCTAAGTTTGCCCTGTCTATATCGATGAGCTCACACCCCGTTTCGAGTTACCCTAGCCGCTTGTCACGGGGCAACCTACCCCCTGACCTAAATAGCTTTTTTTTATAGCTTAATAATCCAAGCTCGCGCCATTGTTGCCATGAGTTCTTATAGCTCTCCCACGGGATATCCACCCCAGGCCAGTAGCTCACCCTCTTACGCAAAATCTTAGTATTGTAGAATATATGCTTATTCCCATGTAATCTATCGTGTCCTCTTCCCCTTCCCCAATATATATAGTGTTAGCGAAGTTTTGATAACTCAATTTTATATTGTGTTTTTAGTATGATGGTTGTGTTGAATTTGAGTTAATTATGGTATTAATTGGTTGAAATTAGTTGTTTTTAACATCTAATTACATTATTTTTGTTTCATAAAATTTTGGGGACTAAATTGCAAAATTGGAAAAAAATAGGGGCTAAAATGCAATTTTTGAAGAGTCACGGCCGGCCGTGCCCTTTTGGTGCGCGACCGTCAGGTGGATGGCCATACGCTCCATAGAGGACGGCCGTCCGGGGGGGATAAGACCCTACGGATAGCCATGCGTCCATTTTGGAAGGCGCGGGCTGGAGACCAAAATCGAGTGATTTTCACCCGAAAAATGTCGAGAATGCCCCCATGTTGCCCCCTCTAAATAGAGGCATCATTTGCAAGATTTTGTGGGATCAGAGTCACTAACGATCATGGGGTCGAATATCAAGGTAGATCGAAGAGTTCTCGTAGTTTTTTTGATTTTTTTCATTTTCTTTCTTCTCGAGTATAGGGTTGAGCCTCGGCCATAAGGGATATCCTACAACTTAGTTGAGAGGGGGCAATCTCTAAGGAACTCTTGATCGAGATAAGGAGATCGAATTACAAGTCTCATCAAGATCGGGAGGATTGAGACGTCCAGGTAAGACGAGTGAGAGCAAAACGACAACTTTTTCTCTCCTTGTCTTTACATTCTTGTGTTACTTTTCCTTTATATGTTATGATTCTTGATAACTTCGATTTTGTATCATATTTTTATACACTAAGTGTGTTCGATTCGAGTTAATTATGGAGTTAAATGAATGAAGTTAGTTGAAAATATCATCTAATTACATTATTTTGGTTTCGGGAAGGTTTGGGAACTAGATTGTGAAAAAGGAACAAATTTCGAGAAAAATGGAGAATTCAAACTAACGCGTGCAGAACCAAGCTGCAACATGCGCATCACCATACCGCAACATATGCGGCACCGTGCCATAACATGAGCACTTAGGGTTCCTTGGGCCGGCCCCAAGCTATCCGGGCGACCGTCCAAGCCCATTAGTGTTGTTGGACGTCCATCGGCTTGCTGTGTCGGCGCCCCCAATTTCACCCCAATAAATAGAGGAATCATTTGCAAGCTTTTACACACACCGAGGGAACGAACACGTGAGTTTTCGATTGTCCAGGACTTGAGTACTCTCCGGGATCTTGGTTTTTCATAGTTTTCGTTTTATTCTTCGATCTTGAGCCTTGACCATGAGGGATGGCTCAAGGAGATTACGGCGTGATTTTTGAGGATGTGAAGATCGCGACAAAGGATCGAAGTTAGGAATCTTTCGGATCCGGAGAAACAAGTCATATCCGTTGGGCGTGACACGCAGCGACAACCTTACTTTCTCCTTATCTTTTAATTTTTGTATTTCATTTTCTTTCATTAGTTATAATTTTGTGTCATAGGTTTCTATCTTTAGAATGAGCAATTAGAGTTTTTATCTCACATTTCCGGAAAAGGATACGTTTTAATATACATTGTGAATTGCTTATTTTTACGCTTTTGATTTGATTCGTTTATGCTATGAAACTTTAGTTGATGCATGACACTACAATAGTCAATTAAATTGAGAGTTTGTTTTGGAGACCCGACCATAGGAGATTTTACAAATTGCCGATTATGACTAATAACTTGCATCGACCATAATGAAGTTAGGAAGCCTAATAATCTTGAGTTAGGACTAATTGCAAATCTTAAGGTTAACTTACCAAATTGACGACTTAATAATTAATCTACAAAGATTTAAGATTACTTGAAACGACCAGTATTGGAGTAATCACCCTAGATAACTCGGGTATAGTAGTAAGATTATTCGAATTCACAATTGCCTTAGATCAGCTTTCAAGTTTCATCTTCGAATGTAGGTCTTCCTAATTGAATCATTGGAGCTTAATTAAGATTCCTATTACTTATCTTTGCTTGCTTTGTTTACTTTCTTTTCCATATATCAATCTCCTTGAATTGAATTTGAGCCTGAGACTAATTCCCGTTACTTTACACTTTGTCATAAATGATAAGATACTATTAAGCTGTTATCAACGTTCCGGTCATTAAGCGATATAATTTATAAATTTAAAATCGTTGATGCTTCCATGTTACTATCTGCATTCGATAGGTATTCTGCCTTAGGTTATGTTTGTTTAAGTGACAATTTGTCCTAATTAATCACAAACATGGTTGTGTCAATGCATGATAAGAAATTACACAATAGATTTTTTAAGTAATTTCAGGGGAAGCTAAATTAATAAACTTTTAAAATTCAGCGTAAAGTTTTAGAAACTTTATGATTTGGTAACGGTAGTATCTATCCTTTATGACATAACTTGAATAGTGGAATTAGACCTCACTTTCCTAAGTATAAAGTTTCCTAAATTGTTAATTTTACAAATTATCTATAATTAAATAATTAAGGTCATCTAGTTTTAGAAAATTCTTTCTAAAACCATACTAGGAAGAACTCTAGAGATTATCTAGGATTAGAAAAAAAACTCTTAAAAAAAATTTCTTTTGCCTTCTTCTTATTGAAACATTATGCCTAATCTATCTTTGGTATAACACAGAAAATTTTGAATGCATCGTGCAAGGATCCACCTGAATTGGAAAACAGGAAGGCTTTGCCGTACCACTCCTGCTATGGATTCCTAAGATAAAGGCGGTAACTTCCTTGATTAGAATTGCAAATCTAAATAAGGAACAAAAGAGAATGATTACGGATGCACTAAAAGAGGTACAAAAGAGCTATTGCTTATAATTCATGACAATCATTGTATCGATCCTAGCCTTTGCTCTTTTGCATGTTCTGTTGTTTTCTAGATAGCTATTCTAGCTATATTATTATCTTAACATGATAAGAGAGTTTAAGGGAGTTTATAGATGATTTCCTATGATTGATATGCGTTCGTGCATTGCTTGTGAAATCTAGAATCTATGTTTTAAAGGTGTACAAAAGCGACTCGTATGCCAAGCTGGGAAAGATGTTCCTTTTGTGTTTGATAAGACATTGTTGCATGAATTTTATTAAAAGGAATTCTTTCACTCTTGCACTCGTTATAGCATCCCCCTCTTTGAAATTTGTTATATGATATGTGATGTTAGTAAATATGCGGTGGGAGTTGTTTGAGGACAAAGATATTTTATGAATGTCTAAATGATATACTATCTTAGTTGTTGTATATTCATTTTTGATATATTTAGCCTTATCCAACACTTTATTATGTACATTGATCACCCCACTGCACTCATTTCATGAATTATAAAGCATTTTGTGTACATTAGATAGAATCCTAAAATTGAATGAATTTGATGAATATGATGAATTCAAATGAGCTTTAAATGGAAAAGGAGTTTTGGCATGATAGACGGGAATTTCAACAAGGGGATAAAATGTTATTATATTCACATTTGATAATGTTTTCGGGAAAGTTTAAAGAAGCTATTGGACAAACTCCTTCGTTATCAAACAGAATCTCACCATGAGAGCTTACATGAAGTAATGAATGAGGGTGAAACATCATTCAAAGTGAACAAGCAAAGTTGAAATTTGCAAGAGAATTGTTAGAAAAAATCGAACACTTAAAAGTCCTTCTAAGGAGGAAAGGCAGTCCAGAAACAATAATGAGTAGAAAGCATTTTATAGGGGGGAGGCAACCCTATGTTTTTGTTTTTAAATTGTTTTGCTTTGTTTTGTTTTTCTTTGTTTGCCTTTTGTTTGTGTTTTATTTTAAAAGGTGTATTATATGTGGTTTTTGGCGTAATTTATGTCTACTTTGCTTATTTAGAGACTAGATGTTCCAGAATAGGATTTTATGCTTATCTGAGAGTTAGATGTTCTAGTTTAGGACTACTATGCTTACTTGAGTAGATTAGCAAGTTCAGGACAAGTTCATATGTGCTAAATGATCATGGCATGATAGAAACCGGATGTTCCAACATAGGGATTACAACTTGTTTAATTAAATAGATGTTGGATGTTCCAGGATAAGACAGTGTTGTGTCAAGCGATGTATTGAGTGGATAATGATTGTTCAAGTATAAATTTTACAACATATAAATTTTTTAGAAGACGTTAGCTTCAAAAATGTTAGAATTGATTGTGCGTATGGTTGCTCCGTTAAATGTTCATGAGGAAGCTGTGCAAACATACCTGCTAATAGGTAGTCGTTGCTCTATCCCCTATTTACCTCTAAGTTCGCTCAACTCTCTTTCTCTATCTCTATATATATAGAATTGCTACCTTGCGACCATGATGAAAAGAGAGTTCGTCCTCCATAGATCGCTATCTCGATTTATGCATTTCAAGTAGATCGGGCGTGCAGCCGGCGTAGTGACTCGTTTACGGGAGGATTAGTACATCATGGCGGAAGAATTTACTGGGAGACCCGCACAATTCTAGAGTTGGAGGCACGGATGCATCTCTATCATACAACGCATTTTTAATCGGAAGAGCTATAAAGGAGGTGCTAGTATGCCAAGTCTTCTATACTTTTTGAGCATGGCAAAAGTCTATTTCTTTTAGACTTGGTGGATAAGATCATGATTTAAGTGTGAAGAGAGTATAATTGTCCTTAAAATCTATTTGGGACCATATCATTGTGTATCGTTCAATTTATCTTAGAAGGTGAAAGCTACGATTATTAAGTTTGTGCTTCATTGTTTGCATGTTGTGAATCCTATTAATAGAAGAGAGAATATTGAAGTGATTCATGTCATAGACATAAATGAGTTATCACATGTTTTTAAGCGTATTCCTATGTACATAATTAGAATATTCGTTCGACCTGCTAAGGAATATCCTGCTAACACTCGTGAACGTGCTTTGGGGCGGTTCATTGCTAGAGTTGAGAGATTTCTTTGTATCGATGCTGCGGCTCTCGTTATCGGAAGCACATCTCTTTCGAGTGTGACCATCATTACCCCCCGAGGAACATGGATAGACATATATGTTGAGTGTATATGGTTATCTACCGGTGGGAGTTCCACCCCATCAGACAACACCGCTCGCTTTTCACATTTGATTCAATGATTCTTTGTCTTGCGGTTGATGCCTAGTTTTTCTTCTTTCCCTTTTTCTTGTTTTATTCTTTGTTTTTGTCTTTTTGCTTTACAGTTCCATGGAATAATTATTTGATGATTATATTGGGTTGTGCTTAAGTGATTATGACAAATATGTTAATGCTTTATCTTTTCTTATGTCTCATTTTTTCAACATATTCATTGAATATATGATTTAAATTAAGTGTGGGGTACTCGTTTTTCTTCTGCCTTTAACAACGAGGACGGTGTTTATCATAAGTGTGAGGTAGGGGTGACTTTTATTGGCCAATTTTTTTTTAATTTCTCGAAATTTCTTAGCGATTTCAATCTTTTGTGCTACTTGAGAAAAATTTGAGTGACCTTTGCTACTTGGTAACCACTCCCGAAGGGATTGAATGCAGGTGCCCTAAGGTCCTTGAGATCCGGGAGCCACCCAGTGGGGCTCGTTACAAGGGTAGTTAAAGTTAATATGGTTACGTGGACATTTTATACCCATTGCATTTTCTTTTACTAAAAAGAAAGATGATGAAAAAAAAATGAAAAGAAAAAAAAAAGAGAGGAAGGAAATAAAATGATGGCATTGTGACTTGATGCCTAGATAGTTATTATACGTGGTTGTTATGATGTTTGAGTGATCGAGTACTATCTTTTTTTTATCTTGCAAAAGGAAGTTCATTTGTTTGAGATGATAAATTGATTAGAACACGTACTACACCCGGGAGATTCTATGATTAGATGTGTGTTAAGTTATTAAGAACATTTTGAATTATTTCTTCTCGATTCATGCATGATACATTTGATGAGGCATTACAAGTATTTCACTCTTTGATAAGCTTGCTATTTTAGAAATATATGTGAGGTTTGAATTATTTGGTTCGTGAACACTTTTCGAGGCTAATTGATGAGCATGATTATTAGAGTTATATGTTTTTCCTAGAATTGTATTTAGTGTGGGAATTATTTGACTCGATTTTTTATCATATTTTTTATACATTAATTGTGTTCAATTCGAATTAATTATGGAGTTAAATGAATGAAATTAGTTGAAAATATCATCTAATTACATTATTTTGGTTTCGGAAGGTTTGGGAACTAGATTGTGAAAAGGAACAAATTTCGAGGCAAAGATGGCAAATTCAAACTAACACATATTACAGCACCATGCCCCAACATGTGCAGCACCGTGCCGCAACATAAACACTTAGGTTTCTTTGGACGGCCGTACACTTGCTCTGTACGGCCGTCAAAAGTCCCAGAAACACGATTCATTTTTTTTAGAAAATGTCCAATACGCCCGATTTCCCCCCTATAAATAGAGGAATCATTTGAAAGCTTTTACACACAGAATTACATAGAACCGTGAGTTTACAATTTGTTGAGACTAAGTACTCTGGCCCGGTCTAGACACTCATATTTTTATTTTATTCTTAGAGGTTGAGCCCCGACCATAAAGAATAGCTCGAGGAGATTTAGGGCAGTTATAAACCCTCGAGGATGCGAATGCGATAGGTACTTTTCATTAGTTGTGTTTGATTATGCGTGAGTATTATTTTGTAGTCTATTTGGTGCATAACAATTATTTTCTTTTTACTCACTCAAAACACACACCATATTTTAGCGTCCACGTTGTAAATGGATGCTAAATTCATGGCAACATTTTCTAAAATTCTGATCAAAATTTTAGAAACTTTTTTTGCCCAGTTTGTTAACGATAGTATCTATCCTTATGACTTGATTGAGTAGATTAGACCTCACTTTCCTAGAGTATAAGGTTTCCTAAATTGTTAATTTTAGAAATTATCTAGAATTAAATAATTAAGGTCATCTAGTTTTAGAAAATTCATTCTAAAACTATGCTAGGAAAAAAACTCTAGAGATTATGTAGAATTAAAAAAAAGTACAAGTTCTTAAAAAATTTTCCTTTGCCTTCTTGTTTTATTAGAAACATCGGCTTGAAAATCTATCTTTGGTATTATCAAAAGCTGAAAATTTTGAATTCATCATGCAAGGAGATCATTTGAATTGAAGCCCAGAAGGCTTTGCCAAACCATATATACTTTATGGATTCCGAAGATGAAGGTAAAATTTCCTTGATTAAATTGAAAATCTAAATGAGGAACAAAATAATTTGATTACGGATGCACTAAAAGAGGTATAAAAGAGCTTTTTACTTACATAAATTAACGTAAGATCAGAGTGCTCGATCCACAGCCTTTGCTCCTCAAACATGTTCTATTGTTTTTACGGATGATTGTCCTAGTTATATTATTTCTTAAAATGATAAGAGTTTATAGATGATTTTTCCTATGATTGATATACGTTCCTTTGCATTGCTTGTAAATCTAGAATCTTTGTTTTAAAGATGCATAGAAAGGGACTCAGATGCTTAATTGGAAAAGAAATTCCTTTTTGTCTATTTTGATAAGAGGTGTTTTCAAAGCAGATTTTATAAAAGAAAGATTTCCTTCACTCACACACTTTTCGTTATGACATCCACGATTGAAATTTGCTATTTGACATTTGATGTTAGTAATTGCAAATCATGAGTTGTTTGAGGACAAGGAATGCTATGAATTTCCAAATGATATACTATATTATAGCATTTGTATATGCATTTGATATGTTTGGTCTTGTCCAACATTCTTATATGCACAGTGATCACCCTGCACTCACTTGTTGAGTTATAAGCGTTGATGTACATTGAATATAATCCT